>CM021110.1:305521892-305685409 GCA_007115665.2 Sequoiadendron giganteum
AAACTATAATTTCACTTAGTATAGACATCATACAAACCAGAAAATGTATTTTTCACTCAAAATTTTCTAAAATTTGTGAAAAAACCCTAATGTGGGACTCATACACCTCTCTGGGCGATTTAGTCCTAGTACATGTTGTTTTACCTACTTTTTGGGATTTCTTTGGTGGTTGTTGTTCACTATTTGAACCCCTAAAAAACTTTGACTGGTAATTCTACACCCCTCTAGGTGAATTAGTCCTAAATTATCCCTATAACTATCTTTTACAACATTAGAAACATCATTTCACACTTTTGTTTGTTGTCATTAGCTATCTATTTCAGTTGGTTGAGTTTTTGTTACATGCATTTCATTAGATATAGCTTAAATTTCTTTCATTTTAAATACAGATTTCAATTGTGGATAGAATTAGATTATTATACTTTTCATTTCCAGCATTAGTTCATATTTTCATAAGATTAGATTACATTTGGCATTCATTAGAAAATGAAAAATAAAAAACTAAAACCATCAAAATAAAAATGAAAAAAATGGTGAACCTTAGAGAAATAATATCATTCAAACCCTTTATCCATAATGAATTTGACATGTTAGATGCATCCCTTGATGAATTCATCTCCCCTAGATCATCCACCAAATCTTTGAAACAAGAGAATGCAAGCATTGAAAATCGTGACAAACATAATTGTTCCTCCCGATACCTCTCCTATTAGTGACAAAGGTATCTTAGTGAAAGGAGATGAAATCATTGAGAATCATGAAAGTATTTTTTATCTTCATCCTCCTCCCCCTTGGAAATATATTATGACACACAAAGTTGAGATCATGGCGACTACTTTACCTAGTCTCCATTCATCTCCCAATACCTCCTCTACTTGTGAGTATGCTTTAGTGAATAAGGATACAATCGTGAACAATCATGAAAAACACAAATTTGTGTGGAGGAAATGTTGAGATTAAGAGATCCAATAATTCAGACCTATAAAAATCATACCTCTCCTACTTGGGATTTAGAAATTATAGGACATGGGGATGCAATTTTATATAACCTTGTAATCAAACATTTCCTTCTCCTAATATCTCTTCTAGACAAGAAGAAGATAGTTTGGTGTTAGAAGATATACTTATTGAGACTCATGAGAGTAATGTTACTTCCTTTCTTAATGATCCTACTATTTGGGAAGACCTATTTGAATAAAAGTCCAATTAATGGTAATCGTGAAACTCATATTTTTCCTTCTCTTGATGCCTCCCTTATGTGTGATAAGGCTACTTTATAAAATCTAACCATAGAATGTGATGAACCTCATTTTTTTTACTTTCCTAAAAGCTCTCCTACTATGATATAAATTATGGCACAAGAAAATGAGACATTAGAGAAAAAGGATTCAATTATGGACAACAATAAAATTTGGTCCTCTCCTAATATCTCTCCTATTGGGAAAGAAGATATTATGGTGTTAGAGGATCCAATCGATGAAAATCATGAGAATCTTAAGGAAAAAATTATTGACCAAGAAAATTACATCATTGATAACTTCCTTACTTGTGTTGAAGTTATTTTTGAAGAGACTATCATTGAACGCCATACAGATATAGTTTGTAACTCTCCTAAAAGATCTCTTACTAGGGAAGTTATAATGGTGCAAGAAAATGACAACATTGACACACTTCTTTCAAACAATAGTAATATGGTTTCCTTAGATGAAGATGATGAAGTGAAATTAGACTCCTCTTCACTAAGAGATCATGAAAATGGGGATAAGTCTTTATTTTATGCATATTAGATATCCCTTGACACAAACCACACATGCAGAACCTATACAAGAAAAATAAAAAGAAAATAAAATTGAAGAAGTTATAAAGCTATTAGAAGATGCTTGGAATTCCTTTGATTCCATACCTGCATTCATGGGCGAATACAAGATCGTACATAAAGAGTCTAAAAAGGGAAAAGAGAAACTGATAATGTTAATACAAAATTCTAAACCATTCAATTCAACCACTTTAGAAGAAGTGACAACACACATGACAAACTCTAATGAAGTTGATTATGAACAACCACTAAATTCGAAAGAAGTGAAAAATATGTATGGAAGAGTTTATGATATTGTGAAACAACTCGAGTATAGTGTAAAAAGATTTCATGCTCAAGAACAAGGTATGTTTTCCCCTATAGAGCCTAGCATGCAAGGAACAACTAATGCCCTTGGATTTTTTCCCTCAAGAGAAATAAACAAGCCTCCATTCAATGTCAATACTATTAGAAAAGCTTATTCCAAGACAATTTTAACTTTGGTTCATCCTAAACTAATCAATATCTCATTTAATATGCATCAAGTTGATACTTTTTTAACTCATCATAATAAATAACCTTATTTGTTCCTCCTTTCCATGTAAGGGTATGTGCAGGATCATGATGGTCCAAAAAGTGGCAATATGTAAGTGATATGATGGCCCATGTGGCTAATAACTTTTTTTTTACCCAAAATTGATGAAATGAAAAGGGTTTTTAAAGGAGATTCTCAAATTTCCACCAATATAAATTATGCTTTAATTTGAATTTAATAAATAATTATAATTCATTTTCTATCTGAATTACAATTAAAGTCCTGATTGATAGGCTGATTGAAAAAAATCTATAGCTTTCAAATAGTATCACATTGTTTGAATCTGAAACATGTGTCACATTATATGCTTTGTATACTATAGGATTAAAAAAAAAAATGAATTTCATGAAGTTTTGACAAAGTTAAGTTGGTCAGACATACGAGTTTTTTATATTTTTTGAAAGTTGTAATAAAAAGTTCATAATTAATTATTTACTCTGAAAAAAATTACAAAAAAATATGCATCACATTGGGACATGTATCCTCTACTTATATCTAAAATCTTATAAAAAATATTGTCATTTTATTGGGGTTATGGTGGTTAGACAGGCATGCACTTCTTATTTTTTCCTTGAAATTTAAGAGCTACTGCATTGAAATTTCAAATTTTCACCAAATAGATTTTTATTTTTTTTAAATAAACCTAGTAGTTTAGAGAATACATTCAATTTTCTACAGATTCCATTCTTACATATTTTTGAAATAATATAGATAACTTATTCAAATTTTTATGTCAAGTTGCCTAAATCTATTTTTTTTGAATTTTTTTCCACTTAAGGGCTTGGTTTTTCCATGATGATCCTACACATACGCATAATATTTATAGGATCATAGAATACTCACTATTTAATGTTTTACATTCATTGAAAATTATTTCCTTTTTGCAAGGAGAAACATATCATCATCCATTCTCATCTCACTCTTGTCCTGCACTAAGTCGGGGAAAGGGGTTAGGTAGCCTTTTCCTCGTATGTTAGTTGTCAGTGTCTCTTTTGGCTAGTTGACCACCTTCCATGTACATATAAGAGCAAGCTTGGGATGTGGAAAACATGACTTAAGTTGGCTCACATGTGACATACTTATCCATGATGTATTTCAATTCAAAAACCTATGAATTGGCATAGGGATTTCTAAATACCCTCTCATGTCTTGTTCTACTTTATACCAATTTCTCATAGCAAAGGTTTTAGCAACCACTTTAAAGTGGGGGTATATATCAACACTCATGTTTCACTGTGTGATTTCCTTTCTTCTTGCAATGCATCCTTTTCTTGGTGGTGTCTTTAGGTTTCATATTCTTTGAGAGCATGATATTTATTTGACTTTTCCTCTCTTGGAGACATTAGGCATGATTTTTTTCTAAGAAGAGACCTTACATGAACTAAGTAAAATCCCTTTGCATGTACCATAACTACTGTTGCATTTACAATATCGGTTATATGGCCACCTTGCATAACACACTTTTCTTGCCTATGGAGCCACCTTGTTCGTTCATGATTTTCAAACATACAAAGCTTTGCTTGCCTCATGAAGCTCAAATTTCTTTGTTGTGTGGAACCTTATCAAATTTATTAGGAGGTTAAGCTTTAGCCTAGTTGTATGGGAAGCCAAACTTAGGCATGACTTTACCATAGCCACTTGCTTGTGTGTTAGCTCATATCTACCATGTGTGTATGTGTCTCACCTCTTTTTCTACTCATTGAGTGGACAACCTAGGGTTCCATTTCCTGAAAGTGAGCATGCATTTTTGGAAAAACAACCTAGATCTGATCCACATCGCGATAGACAAATGGTCAAAGTTTGATCCACCCCTTTTTTTTTTTTCCTTTTCTTCTGTGGAAATGTATGCTTGTGCCTTTTTATTTCTCACAACATTTTTCATGTGTGTTCTTTTTTGCCTATGTTGGTTTATCATAGGATCTTGATCCTAGGGGCTTGTTCATCCCTCTTGATCATTGCCATCCTATATTTTTGGTATTGATGTAGTTGGACCCCTCTTGATGCATTTTTTCTACTTTGGTGTTAGTTTGAAGCAAGTTCCTCCTCTCACTAAAGTGGGGGCTAAATTTGACAATGGAAATAATATCCTTCTACTTTTACTTGCTTTTTTGGGACCTCCTTGTTAAATTAAGCATATTGTTGCCTTGATTTAGTGTTTTAATGTGTTTAACACATTCACATTAGGTCTTGGGCCCTTGTGAACAAAATAAACTTAATTATACCTCATTTAAGGTGTTTTAAAGTTTTCTACCACAATTTACCACTAATATAGGATTTTCATTATTAATTGGGTTTCTTTGTGCCTTATTTGGCCTTAATTTACATCCAAAATCCTTAATTAATGCATCTTTCCAAGGATAATCCTGACATAAACCAACATTAAATCATAATTCATGTGTTTTTGGATTGTATGGCATAGATTTATTGATCTAGGAATCATACACCACCTTGGGTATATGATTCCCACCTATGTTTTGGGGCCCTAATTTTCATTTCAAAGCAATATAGGTATTTCTTGAAAATGTGTCCTAAAGCTTAGCCTAATGGGACTCATATGCAGCTTTTGTCATATGAGTCATGTGTGGCATAAACCTAAATTAAATAAAAATTATTGGTAGTATTTTATTCTCCTATATTTGATATTGGCTTGTAGTTTTGTAAGTTTGGGAAATTTGGCATAAACAAGTATAAATACAAGGTTATTTCACTCATTTTCACCTAATAATTTCAAGAGAGCATTCATAAAAAGGAAGTTTTTGATTACAATTGTTCATAAGAGTATTCAAGGAAATTCAAGAGAATTTATAAAGCATTCAATGGAATATTTATTCATCATTTGTTGTAGAAATTCAATATCCATCCTCATGTCAAAGACATAGCTCATCAAGCATGTTGTTGAGATAATGTTGTTGATGTAGCATTGAAAATCCATTTGCAAGCATTTTTCCACATCCAATTTGAGATCAAGATCTACATTCTTCATGGACTCTTCATGTTATTTTGTAGATTTGTATTCCAAAACATCATCCATAGTATCATCATTTTATGTTTCATGTTTCATGTACTTATTCCATTGTTTCATCATTTGGTTTAATCACCTAAACAAGGTCTAACCAAGGAAAACCCCTATAGCCTAGCAAATCAACACTCTTTCTTTGTCTTTGTGTGATTGTAGGTTATATATTGAAGACAAAGTGGATTTGAATCCCTCAAAAGTATCACGATTCCAAAGTTGTACAATTTTTGCAAAATTTGTCATGTAAAGTTGTCAAGGCTAACATAAACTTAGATCTATAGAAATATATCTAGCCTATCTCCATGAAACTAGTGGGGAAAGGCTTATTTGACCAATCTTCATAGGCTCACAAAGTTTCAATCCAAAAAAAATCTCTTGCGGTACTTTACAACAAAATGGGACTGGTACACCACATGTGGCATATGAGTCCCAATATACCTATTTTTGGTATTTTCTATAGATCTTGATTCAATAGTTCCAAATTCCTATTTCCATCCAAAAACCCTAGTTTGGGATTGATATTCCTAGACTATCATATGAGTCCCAATGGGCATTAAACAACAAGATTTTAGGGTTTTGAAGCTTTTTTTGACCTCATCCTTCTTCCAAGTACACTTTTGTACTTTCTTAGTCTTTTATTCTACATTTTAGTTTCATTTCCTAGGTCATTTAGTTAGTTTTTTCTTGGTACTTTGGATATTACATTCATTCCTTGTATTTCAAAGCCCTATCTTGGTGGTGAACCCCTTTTTATTCTTTAATCATACTACTTAGGACAACCTTTAGTGGATTTGTTTCCCTCATTGTATCCTTGGATTGAGATCTCTAGGGCTTCTTTGAGTGAAACAAGAGTGCAAAATAGGAGGAACCCTATCTCCTCAAAGGAAGAGCCCCCTATTTCCATTGTTTTAGCTATTTTTTTTTTCTCCCAAAGTGTTGTTTAAACTTGACCCCATCCTCAAAGCATAATGAAATCTGAAGATTCTCACATTGAGTTGATTCACCCAAGGGTTGTTAGTCAATTCTCTGTGGTGATCTCATTTCCTAATGCAATAAAATAAAATGGGTCCCTTACACCACTTATTTTGATCCCACATTTAGTTAACCTATTTTTTCGTTGTTTCATTGTAGTCAAGCTGATGTTTGAGCATCATAACATTCTAAATTTTGAGTCCATTTTCAACCATAGATCTAGGATTTGCATCACTTTGTATTGCATTGCATTGATTTGTATCTTGTTTAGTGTTTTTTACTTGAATTAGTTTGCATCTTATTAAAGGTTTTAGGTTTGCATTTTACATTGTTTAAAATCTAGAAAATTCAAAAATCTCAATCATTTTGCATAGTGTTTACATAACATTGCATTATGATTCATTTACATAAGAAAATTGAAAAAAAAATGCATCTCAAATTAGGTGTTTTTACTTGTTAATTAACATCATTTTACACTTGCATTTAGATCGAATTTTCCAAAAATATGAAATTTTAACAACCTATCTGGAACCAGAATTTGAAAAGAATAAAAAATCAACTCAGATACATGTAAAATAGCTTTTAGAAACCCTGAAGTGAGACCCATTTTCCCATGGGGGAATGAGTCCTTTATTAGGTATTTTTATTAATTATGAGCATCAAAAACACTATTTCTACCTTCTATATTCCTTCATTAGTCTTCTATTTCAGGTTCAAAAACTTTTGTTTGCTAAAATTGTTCATATTAAGGTTAATTTGTCAAAATTTAGTGCATTGTTTGAATTCAAATTTTCATTTAAAAAAATACATCATTTTTAAGTTTCTTCATTAAATAATTAAAAATTTATCTTGTTTAAAATCTAAAAATTTCTTTTACATACTTGCATTGCACTTTAGATTCTAGCATATTTGATTGCATTTTACCTATTCTTTATTTTGGATGCACCTTGAGTTTGTGAAACTTGTATGATCTTCACAACTTGGTTTCCTACTGTTAATACTATTGTGAGATGTAGTTTGAGACTCATGTCATCCCATAATACATCACTCATCATTGATCTTGAGTTTCCTAACTCTTTCACTCATACCATTGACATTAGTCAATGCACTATGCACCATACCTTTGACACTTCATTCCCTATGAACTCCTTACCAACTAATTTGACTAATGTTGAATCATGTTTTTCTAATGTCCCTCAAGAGAAACTAAGAAGACTGGATGAAGAGTTAGATAAATTATAAAATATTGTAAGTTCTGAATACATCATTTGTAATGTGTTTCCTATCATAGATAACATGAAGAGAATTATTGATAATGAATAAGGAATAGAAGTTATGCATAGTTTAAATCACATCATCAACAACCATGTTCCTACAATGACTAGCTATGTTCAAGCTTTGGGGTATACCAAAATTTCAGGTGGAAATCCAGCTCCTCCTTCCAAAATCATAACCTCTATCTTGACGTACACTAATCCAACTATTACTAAAACCATACAACCTATTCAAAAAATCCATACTACCTTAGGTATTTCCACTAGGAATCCCTCTAGCTTTGTGCATTTAAATCTCATATCTCTTAACCCATTCCCCCTCATAAATTTTTAATTCACGTATCCTTTGAATGCATATAAACCTCCACCTTATTCACATCCATCTCACAACACAAACAATGATCCCATCCTTAACCAACTCTTGCAAAAAAAATCATCCCTCCAACAACAAATTTCTACATTGAGTCAAAATCGAAATGGTCAACCATCACAATATGTCAAAATAAATTCCTTATCCTTGGAGATATTAGGAACAAAAATGCCACAGGGTATAGAAATTCCTATATTTGAGAAATATGGTGGAAAAGAAGATCATATTAGCCATTTTTCTACATTCACAACCTTATGTAGTGACTTAAGTTTTTAGGATAAACTCTTGGCTAAAATCTTCCCTAGATCCTTGAAGGATACTACTTTGGAATGTTTTTTTCTTTACTGAATAGCTCAATACATTCATTCAATGAACTTATTGATGCCTTTATCAATCACTTCCAATACATATGGGTCCAGATGACCTTAGTTGGTTTAATTGTTGGCAAAACAAGGATAAAAAACTAAGAGGGGCGGTTGAAATAGTTGTTTCCAAAATCAAACTTATTCAACATTAAACAACATTAAACCATACATTAGATAGTTAATAGTGCAAGCATAAATCAATAACACATCAAAGACACTTGAACACCAAGATTTTATATGTGGAAACCCTGTTAGGAAAAAAACCACGGTGGATGTTAGTCCACAATATTATACCCTGTTAGAAGTATAATGAAGAATAAAAGAGGAATGCACTTGTATTTAGGCACACTACCTTGCATACAATAATCAAATTAAATCCATTTGATGAAGTTGAACTAAGAAAATAGCTTCTACAAAAGCCTAATTACAATTCTTGTTAAGCACACAAAAAATTCTACACTCTTGCACACACTAAGAATTTCCTCTAAATGAGGAAAACAATTGCTTATATATATGCTACATGGATTTACATCCATTATTCAGTCGGCCTCAAAAAAAGAATAAATTACAATTGCCAGCCTTAAAAAATGAATAAATTTTAATGCACACCAACACAAGTTGGTCACAACATAGTGATGACCCAAAAAACACCCTACAGCATGCCAAACAATACAAGATTAATGTTCATGGATCTGCAACATGCTACTACCATCATGTTGGCCAAGAACATGAAAACCCAAGCACACATTAGAAAAATATCCAATCACAAATACTTTGATCAATACGAACGTATATCAAGGATAGATTACAATCTAGACTCATCCATGAATTTCACAGATACATTTGCAACAACTGAAATGACCAGAATTTTGTCATCTTCATCCAAGACAACCATCTACAGAAATTGAATAACTATAGGAACACAAATCTTCATAACTTCCAAAAATCTTAATGCAAACCTATGAAACTTTCAAACAACATACTAGAAAGGTTCAGAAAAAAACCACTTGAAGTGCACCTTCAAATATTCAATGTACAAAAATTTCCAACATTCTAACATTATCAGCTTCACTAGCTACCTGCAATATTTTTTACTATTTTCTCAATATCCTTGAAATATACAACTTTAAGCATCATCAATGCTAATAGTGTTGACATCAATGACAACAACATATCATAAATTAAACCACAACATCCAAAAATCTCCCCCTTTGGAATTTATGGCAACACATGATGTGAAAAATAATGCCACCAACCCAAAATAGCTCTTCTCCAACAATCTCCCCTTGATATTTTGCACTCTTTTTTGGTTTCCTTCTTCTCCCATGTTTTTCACATTTCTCTTATCTCCCCCTTTGACATAAATGGCAAAGATACTCATTCTCTAATCACATATTTGAATCATCTAACTACTCCCCCTAAGTTGCAACCACCACAACATCAATCCAAAATAAGATATGGCTATGAATTCACTGACTGATGCAAATACCTACATCACTTAGTTTTGATCAAGAGGGGAAATCACCCCTAACTTGTCTCTAAGATACTCAAAATTATCCTTAAGCAATGACATAGTAAAGATGTCTACAATTTTCTCCTTGGTAGGTATATACTCCAGTCTAACTTATTTGTCACTTACTTTATCTCTCAAGAAGTGATATTTGATGGATACATGCTTTGTCTTTAAATGCAACACTAGATTTTTGGAAATATTAATGGCACTTGAATTGTCATAGAATATGGAAATAGGTTCTTCCTACTCAATTCTGACATCTCTCAACATTTTCTTTATCCACAATACTTGGTTACAACTATTTGCAACAACAATATATTTTGCCTCAGTAGTAGACAATGAAATGGAATTCTACTTTTTTCTTAGCCAAGATACCAATTTATTCTCTAAGAAGAATGTACCACCACTAGGACTCTTCATGTCATCCACATCTCCTACCCAATTAGCATTAGTGAAAGCACTTAGGATAAGATCATCATCCCTAGGATACTAAATACCAAGATCAATTGTCCCTTTCAGGTATTTGAATTTTTTTTTCACAACAGTCACATGAGACTCTTTAGGATCAGCTTGAAATCTAGCAACCATGTATACAAAATTCATTATATCTGGCCTGATCTGAGTCAAATAGAGTAATACACCAATCATTGACTTGTATCTTGTCTAATTTTCTTTAGGATAATCATCATTCTATGTAATTTTGCATCCAATTATCATAGGTGTACCAACTAGCTTTGAATCTTCCATGCCAAACATTGTATTATTTTTCACATCATGTGTTTCCATCAATGCCAAAGGGGGAGATTGTTGGATATTGTGGTTGTGTTGCTGATATGTGGTTTTCATTGATGTCAAAACTATTAGCATTAACTCTTCTTAAGGTCACAACATCCACCCATCTATTTCATGAATCATGTGTTTAACCATGGCTTGCCATTAATTAGGGTAAGTCATTTTATTAGGGGCAACTTCTTGAAGCTAGTCATAATTTAGATATGGTAAAATTCAATCAAGGTCATAAAATAAAAAAATTCAAAAACACTAAGAAACAACAAAGATCAAAAACATAGGAAAACATCAAAAACAAAACAACATTGTTGGGTTATTCCTTCACTCAAATAGTCTAAGATATCAACATTTTCTTGAACCTCACAACTAGTTCAAGTGAATTTCCCACAACATATCCTCTAGACATAGAAATGGGATATCGATCCATGCTATCGATGTTTTTTACCCAGAAACAGTTTAGGCTTTGAGTCAAATGGTTGAACTATGTGGTCTCTACATGTATAGTGTAGCCAAATATTTTTAGCCCCCGAGACCCTAGGTCAGTCCCCTTAGGTTTCCAACATGCTTTGTTTCACTTATTTAAAAAATAAAAAATCCAAACAAATTTAAAATTGCAAAATCCAAAAACATTCACAAAATAGAAAAGGTCAAAACAAGTAAACTACAAGCCTCTGCATGGAAAACATAGGAAAGGCTTACTTTCATGAGCCCCCGAGGCCCTAGGTTAGTCCCCTGAAAACAAAACAAAAACAACATCATAAAACTTAGAAAATCAAAAAAATAGGACCATCATGTCAACAACATCCACAATAAACATTTCAACCATAATAAAAAAACCATCCCAATCACCCTTTGACAAAACAAACAAATAAAAAAAGCAAACATCAACAACTAGAACTTTAAAGAAATAAAAAATCACATAAGAGTTGACTATAAACAGACAAAATAATTGACAAAGTATCAACTACCTATATCTTTAAACAAGTCCCAACAACATCTTGAGATATGTCTTAACGGATTCATTCCTATGATATACATGATCAAGAATAGATAATAGCCCCACCCTAAATAGATATGGCAATTGATACTACAAATTTGATTTTATCTTTTTGTGTTCTTGCTTTTTGTGATTTATTTTCTTGACTCATTCCTAGGATCTCTCAAAGATGTCCAAAAGAATTTAGAGAAGAAGGAATGGGGGAAATTTGAGCATCATTTCATTTATTTGTTTGTAAGATATGTTTGTAATATTCCCATGGTGAATAATTTCTTTATTGAGTATGGAAGTTGTATTAAAAAGGTTTGTGAAGTGGTTACATCTTAGGTGTTCTATACCTCTCTGTATGATTGGTCTGAAACATTTTTCACACAATTCCCCATATACTTTAAAAAAAGTTTCCATATGTCTGGTATAAACAAAGATAATTTATTTTAGAGTCAAAGTTCATGCAATGGATATAAAGTCATCTTGGTAATTCATACCCTGGTGCATCATATCTGTTTGCTACATCAAATAGAACTGTTCAAACAACGAAGTATCTAAATCAAATCAAAGTCACATCATCATATTCCTACTAACTAACAAATATCATCGTATTTCTTCTAATTAACATTATTTTTCTATCTATCATCATATTTATTCTAATTAACATCATTTTTCTATCTATCTATCATAATTCTTCTAATTAGCATTCATCCTACATAGCTTGTTATCAGTAACATATCAATTCTATATCCACAAATGTTATCAATACATATCATGATGATAATAGACCAATTAAAAACCTCATGTAGCATGTATGGGGCATTCATCTATCAACATCCATCAAACATAAAAATGAGACAAAGTATGATTCCTTCATCCACATCATATCAATACATTAGAAAAGCACAAAAACACAAAAACATATATCATCATATATCACCATCACATAAACATACAATGAGGCTAAATCAAAGAAGTTATATGCCATATATATCATCATCAAAAAAGGAATATATCATAATTACATCCGTAGTGAAACAATTTTGATAGTAAAGCATAAAATCATAACATATATACAAGGTCTCAACTAGACCAAGGAATATATATATATATATATATATATATATAACACATGTCTAAAAAATACCTCTACAACATGAAGAAACATGAAGATCAAGTATCAAAAATGGTGACACCCCAACAAAATGGATGGAACACTACTAAAAACCAAAATGTTCTGGGTGTCTCATAGAATGATCACCTACACCGACACCAACACCGCCACTTTCATTGCTCACAACACTAGGCTCCCCAAACCATGGACTCCAAGAATCCCTAGGAAAATTAGCATCATATAAAGTCTGATAATAGGTAGATGCCTATAGATACCTATCTCGTTCACCGAGCATACCATCATGCTTTGCTCAAATAGTATCTCTAAGTTATTAGTAACACTACTTGAGCTTCTACAACATGTCATCTACCAATATCACTCTCTTGATCTACCCAAAGAGAATCTCTCTCTACTATAACTAATACTACCTGAGCCTCTACCGCATGTAGTATACCAATTGCACTATCTCGCTCAACCCTCATAGTATCTCATTCAACCCTCAGAGTGTCTACCAAAGCTTCTACAACCTATCATTGCGCAATCTCTACATCTCTATAAAAAATAATATAAGGTAGCAACAAATAAACATCCCTAGCTCATGGGAGAGGATCTAGAACCAATCTTTGACCCTATGCACAAGGTAGCCGCTCATCCTAAATATCCTTTGTCTCATCACATCGAGCTTGATCCAACTACTTTGCAAGAACCTCGGCATGTTTTCGCTCCCCATGACAACTTGTGATGCTAGTTCTACCCACAATAGGATCACCTCTAGGATCAGTAAGCCTCAAAGGCCTATGCAATTTCCACCACTCCTCATAATCCTGAGTAGTACCTGGATTTTTCACTCCAACTGACGAACCCCACACAACTAGGGAAAGTGTTGCAAACTTGGAAAAAACTATATCTGCATCAACCTAGATACCCCATACATTGACCTCCTGACAAGTCCAACCAAATCAAGCATCATACACATCAAGAATCCATCCCTATCTCTCACCAAACTGGCGATAGACTCGGTCTAGAAGATAACACTCTATCACAAATGATGAATGACCAAGCAACCAATGGGTCTATTAGCAATACACAAGTTGATCTAGATCCTCTATCCAAACCTCACATCTCATGTAAGGTCTCCATACAAAACCAAGAATCTCATCAAACACACGATGGCAATAATGCAGGTCCCCAGGAAAAGTGTAGTGCATAAAATCCTCATAATTAAAATAGTATGGATCACCCGAAGAATGATCCTGAATACCATTAGGATGAGTCAGTGCAATATTCTCCCACACCCAAACATGCAAAAGAGACACACCTATAGAAAATGACCTCCTACCCCGATACACCACCTCATGCATATCTCAGTAAAGATGGGAAAGAAAATAGTCACCCTAGGAATATCTCGTACCATTCTCCAAAATACTCTCAATACATACACCCCAACCCACTGCAAATTGTCGACCTCATCTGTTAGGAACAACTAATCCCAATACCAAGCCACAAAGGACAAGAATGATAGGATTTGCACTGTTTGAAAAATTAGATAAATCAATCTCTGCATCATGAACATCCACATGTGTTGCACCTAACAAACACTACATAGCATAGGAACCTTGTCGAATCTAGTATGTAACAAGCTCACCATGAATAGGAAGATGAAGAATCCTCCACACATCCTCCAGAGTAATAGTGGCCTACCCTGTAGGTAAATCAAATGAGGATGTCTCAGAGTGCCACCTCTCCATGAGAGTGATCGACATCATTGTATGGATCTTGATCGGAGGGATGTAACAGATATAATGCAATCGCACTGCATCAAGAAAGTCATGCTCCAATGCACCAAACTGAGTAATCGGATCAAACAAGTGATGAGGACATCTCTCTCTCATCATAAGCAGTTAGAGATTTTCCTATAAATGATATAAACCAGGACATTAGGGTTTCACTTTAAATAGGAAAAGAACCACAAAATGACACATGCTAGGTGACAAACGATATGTTTAATGATAATTAGATGCAAGCTAGGGTTTTGAACACAAGCATGGTGATAAACGACATGTTTAAATGGTAAATAGACAAAATCTAGGGTTTCACACTAAAAAGGAAAAGAAACACAAAATGATGCATGCTACATGACAAATGACAGTTGAGATGATAAAAAAACACAAGCTAGGGGTTTAGAACACAAATATGATTATAAATGAATTGATAACATAAATGGACACATTCTAGGGTTTCAAACAAAGCTAAGAGGAAAATAACAAATGGAGAGTCAATTACTAAGTTTCAGGATAAATGATCAATAGATTCCTGACAAAAGTGCCATTTCAGGACAAAAGCATTATTTTAGGACAACTGGATAAAAAAAATTGCGTAGTTTCTTGACAAGTGTGTAGTTTCTAGACAATTGCATAGTTTTTCAACAACTACTCAAGACAAATGCACCAATTTTGAACAACTTCATAGTTTTTGGACAGATGCACTAGAATCACTTGATAAATGTGCCAAAACTAAGACAACTACATAGGAATCTCAAAACCAACACATTTATTTGACAAAACTTCACACACGCAAAATGAGAATGAAAACATGATGAAAGCAAAGGAAGAAAAGGTACATACTAGGCCACCGATGCTTGAAGGTCATCTATACTCTTGAACGAGGTCATAATGATGTGGGGCAACCTCAAATCTTGGTATTTTCCCTCAAACAATTGATAGAATGTGGAATCAAGAGACAAGAATTAGTAAGAGGAAAAAAACACAAATTACCCAATTTGAAGACAAATTTCCTATATAAACACCTCAACAAAACCCTAATTTCATTCAGGAAACCCTAATTACACTTAGGGAATCTTCCTACTTTCAAATTATAAGCTTTGAATGAGAAACAATGCACATTGACATATAACATTTCATCTGAAAACACCAAAACAACAATACAATAGTTTCAAGAGCCTAACCTCAAACATGAAATTTTTGATCAAACTCTCAAGGGGGTAGCATGGAGTCCTACCATCATTTCCACTTCACACTAGGGCATAATGTTTTTTCAAAAACTTGATCTTAAAAATAGAATCTTTGAAACAAAGCAACCAATACTTTGTATCAAAGAGGGGAAAAATGTAGACACGTAAAATTGACTTGACACCTATCACACACATCGAACAACATTGAATGACATCACACAACCTTGAAAAACATCAAACAATATCAAACAACATTGAACAACCTCAAACAACATCAAATGATATGGAACATCATCTTTGATCATTTCATAATGACTCATAATCATTTTGTAACACCTTAGAATGACTCAGAATCATCATGTAACATGTCGAAATTACTCAAAATCATCTCGTAACACCTTAGAATGACTTTGAATCATCCTATAAAACCTTAGAATGACTCAAAAATATCTTGTAACATCTCAAAATGACTCAAAATCATCTCATAACACCTCAAAATGAATCAGAATCATCTTGTATCACCTTGGAATGACTGAGAATCATCCCATAACATCTCAGAATGACTCAAAATCATCTCGTAACATCTCAAAATGACTCAAAATAATTGTGACACCTTGGAAAGAGTCAAAATCATCTTGTAACACCTCAAAATGTCTTGAAATCATCCCATAATACCTCAGAATGACTTAGAATCATCCCATAACACCTTAGAATGATTCAAAATCATCCTGTAACATCTCACAATGACTCAGAATCATCTTGTAACATCCTAGAATGACACAAAATCATCATATAACACTTCAAAATGACTTAGAATCATCCCATAACACCTCAGAATGACTCAGAATCATCTTGTAACATCTCATAATAACTCAAAATCATCCTATAATGTCTTGGAACATCTCAAAATCACCTTGAAATAGCTCAGAATCATCTTGTAATGTCTTAGATCATCTCACATCATCTTGTAATCACCCTAGAACATCTCGAAATTATCTTGTAATGTCTCGAATCATCTAAAAAATATACCGCAACATTCCCACATCACACCACATGAAAATGACATCAAAAACCCTAATTCCTTTGTTAATTGAATTATAACATTATTTAATTAATTCACTTTTTCCTCACTTTAGACAAATTAAATAAATTTAATTTATTTAATAAACTCCTAAAAACCATAATTCATGTGTTAATTAAATAAAATAACATTATTTAATTAATTCACTTTTTCATCACTTCAGACAAATTAAATAAATTTAATTTATTTAATAAATTCCTAAAAACCCTATTTCCTCTATTAATTAAATAAAACAAAATTATTTAATTAATTCACCTTTTCATCATTTTAGACAAATTAAATAAATTTCATTTATTTAATAAACTCTTGAAAACCCTAATTCCTCTATTAATTAAATAAAACAACATTATTTGATTAATTCACATTTCATCATTTCGACCAATTAAATAAATCTCATTTATTTAATAATGTCCTAATCCCACTTTATTTTATCTTGATTGATTAAATAAAGCCAATTATTTAATTATGTCACTAAATCACCATATTCCCCTAAGTGGATTAAATTATTAAATAATAATTTAATTACAACATCTTCAAATCAATTAAATCAAACTATTCAAATCAATTATGAAAAATCAAATCAAACTAATGTAACTTTATTTGTAAAAGTCAAACTTGATTTACACATTCAAACTCCAAAAAGGAATTAATTAATTAAATCAATTAATTCATATTCCTCACCCACTTTTTGATTGAACAAATTATGATTGTTGACTAAGAAATCCAATTTGTTAACTAATCAATCTATTCTATTAACTAAGCCATCACATTCCTAACTAATCCATCACAATCCTGGCTAATCAATCACATCCCTAGCTAGCCAATCTATTTCCCAACCACACAAATTGTGCAATCCACTTTGCACAATTCTCTCATGTCTAAATCCAATCAACAAACTCTTGCCGTTGATCTATATATTCTTCAAAACGATCTTGATTTTCTATTGCAAATCTGATTTTCTATATAACAAACCCCTTTCCTCACAAATAAGGATTAGAGAATTCACATACATTGAGAAAAAAAATGCTGTCAAGATCACCCTTGAGATAACTTCACTATTATCTTTGATCAACCAAACACAACAAGAATTCATCCACACTTTGCACACAAACTTTGGAGGCTTCACTATGATAAGAACAGTCCAACATCAAGTGAATACACTCCACTACGGGATGGTAAAAGCTATCTTTTTTTCTCATTTGGTAATCAATAGGTTCATTATCATGCTTGCAATAGAATAGATCAAATTTTGTATCTGTACGAGTTTTTAGATTTTAGATTAAGCACTTTGGCTGTAGATTATATTTCCTTGTCAGATCACTTCCATGTCCTTCTCAGATCATTAATCTAACATCCTTCTTCCCCCTAGCACAATATGCAAAGGATATGCCCAAGTAGAAGGTATTGATTTTGAAGAAACATTTTCTCCAGTTACAAGATTAGAAGCTATTAGGTTGTTTCTTGCACTTTTTGTGTATAAGGGATTTAAAGTATATCATATGGATGTCAAATCTACAATTCTAAATGGAAATATTGATGAGGGAGTATATATTGAGCAGCCAAAAAGTTTTCAATTCTCAGAGGATGATTATTTTTTCTCCAGACTCAGAAAAGCATTGTATGATTTAAAGCAAGCACCAAGGGCTTGGTATTCAAAGTTGGATCAGTACTTGCAACATCAATGATTCAAGAAAGGACGTGCTAATAGAAATTTTTATTTCAAATTTCAAGGTGAGAAAATAATCATTATAGTAGTATATGTTGACAACATCATATTTGGTGGTAGCCATGATAAAATTTGTAAGATATTTTCCACCAACATGCAAGATGAGTTTTAAATTTCAATGCTATGAGAGATGTCATTTTTCCTTGGTTTACAAGTAACAGAATTAGAAAAAGTGATATTTATATCTAAAACTAAGTATGCTAAGGAAATGCTTAAGAAATTTAGCATGGAAGATAATAGGCCAATTAGTACACCCATGATTACTAGCTACAAATTGAGAAAACTTGATGAGTCACCTTATGCAAATCCATACTACATATAGATCTATGAGTGGAAGTATACTATATTTAACTGCATCTAGGCCTAATATAATGTAGGCTCTTTATATGGTAGCTAGGTTTTAGGCTGCACCAAAAGAATCACATGTAAATGTAGTGAAGATAATCTTTAGATACATTAAAAGTATTGTTAACTACTGGTTGTGGTACCCCAAGTGCAATGATTTCTCACTGAAAGTGGATATAGATGTAGATTGGGAAAGAAGTGTGGATGAAAAGAAGATTACTAGTGGTGGAGAATTATTCTTAGGAAAAAAATTAGTTTCCTAGATGAGAAAAAAGAAAGAGTCTTTCACCCTCTATTGCAGAAGCCGAATATGTTGCAACATCTACACATTGTACTCAAGTCTTATGGATGAAGCATACATTTGAAAATATCAAAGTGGAATGAAAAGAGTCTATTTCTATTATTTGTGAAAATTATAGTTCCATCAACATCTCAAATAATCTAGTGATGCATTCTATAACCAAGAATATATAAATCAAGTATCATTTCATCAGAGAAAAGGTTACAGATAAGGAAGTCAAAATGGATTATGTTCCTACCAAGGAACAAGTGGCTGATATATTTACAAAGCCTCTTCCTACATAATAGTTTGAATACATGAGGCAAAAATTGCGGGTGGTTTCTCCCACCACATATCACTAAACATTAGTGATAAGGCATATATCTAGGGGAGCATCATTGATCATTTATTTAACCCTGATATGGGAGTAGTTTATGAATTGTGTGATGAAGTCATGTTAAATCTTGTTTTACAAATTCTAACAACTTGATGGTTATAGAGTTTGTCAAAATTGGAGCATTCCCTCAGGGGGAGTGTACCATTTTCCTTTTATTTCAAAGGGGGATAAATTTGATGCAAAATAGAAGCTTGATGAGAAGAGAAGAGATGGATTTCATAGGGGGATTTGTTGTGTTACAATGTGAATAATCAAATTGGTGCAAAGATTTAGTGGTACTTGGTTGAGCAGTTAGAGTTTTTCCATCAATACCAAAGGGGGAGATTGTTGGTATATTATTGTCATTGATGTCAAAAAGGGAAAATATAGCAAAGGATATCATTGGCATTATTACAAAGGATGAGTGTGAGAGTTGTGGATCTGATGGAAAATTTGAATTGGGTTTCTCGAGAGCTTTCCAAAAAGGTATTTTGCAAGTCGATAAAGTGAAGGATGCACCCATTATTATTTTCTTCATACTCTCAGGTGTTAGGTGTGGGAGTAAATGGTGACTCCCCAACACCCGTAGGAATAGTTTCTATACAAAAACCACTTCCACAAGAGAGAGAATGGTAAGAAATCTTTCTTCAACAATGCAACATTGAATAATGATTGAATATGCTTGAATTGAACTTGAATTGATTGAATGAAAATGTACATGAGATTCCTTCCTTATAAAGGCAAGGTAGAGATATATGATTAGAAAAGATCATGACAAGTTTCTTAATCCTATTACATGAGACAACTAACAAACTAATCACCTATGAATCAATCATTAGTATCTAGATAAGATAAGTTCTAGAAAATCCAACTAAGACTTCTATAAATAATATTTTATCCTAAGTAAACTTAAATATGTGAATATGTCCTCTAATTACCTATTGAATGAATTAGCTAGGTACAAGACATGTACTCACAGCAACACCCCCCTTAAGTGAAACTTAGGGAGAAGATTATTATGCAAACTATGCAAAGACTATGACTATGGGTCTCGCCTACTAGGTGATGCAGAGCAAGAGGATTCAAAACTCAACATTCCATTTACTTGACAAATTTCATAAAATTACTCATCACAAAGAATTATTAAGTGCATTCTAGATCACATTAGAAACATAGCCATGGTAGCCCACAATTTAATGCAATGAACATTCATTAATAACTTCTACAAAAAGGATAATAAATACAATCTCTTCAGTGAGATTTAAGATAACATAATTTCAGACCTCCATTCAAATTTTTATGAAGATCCAATGGTTGAAAATAAAGTTATTGTATTTTTCCCAAAACTGCAAACCCTAGGCAATGTTCAAACCTGCCCTCACCAAAATAGTCATATCTTCCACAAAACTCAATAAAATTCAATGAGACAAAAATAATTAGAAACTAAAAACAAATATATTTCCATCCATATATGATAATCCATTATTTGAGTCCACACCAAGCTGTACAAAACACAACTTTATTCTGAAAACAATCTAAAAATCAGAAAATGCACACAAAACTTGAGGTTGCCATTCTTCAAACTTCAAAAATAATGTCTCCAACCTCCCAATTCAAGTGTTGGAGGCTGTACTTATACATTTCCAACCAAAACCAACTTTCTTGAGCAACTTTTACAATTTTTACAATATATAACAACTTTAAACATTATTTGACAAATGACTTCAAATATTACTTCCTAAGACTCAAACACCTATAAAATGGCTTGATAAACCTTATTATAAGACCCAATACATAAAATAGACCAACTATTTACAAATGGCCTCATGGAGGCTTGAAAGCAACTTGGTGCTCCTGCACCACTAGGCCATGTTAGGTACCCATTTACAAATGGAAAGGGAAACAATGAAATCTCTCACAAGTTAAGAAAAAGGATAAAACCTAGTGGGACAAAACTCCTCTCCAAAAGAGAAAACAAAACAAGAAAACATGATGTATGGAGGACTTGATGATACCCCCAAGTACTACATACATAATTTTTATACAATCAATGATCCCCCCATAAGATGGTAATATAGAGATAAGATATCCCCCAAATAATGTACATGATATCCTAAAAGTATGGTTAATGTCTAAAGAAAAAACCTAATCCAATGCCTAAAAACTATGTTTCTCCCCTTGGGAAGAAGACACACCAAGTACAAATGCAGGAATGCTTCCACATCTAGATAGGAATTGGGAGGAATCTGTTTGTATGAGGATTGTGTCTCTGAAATATGCTCATGTTTTTCCAAGTTCTTTGATGAAGATGACACCACAATCCAATCAGGTACATGCCCAATCACAAAAAATTGTGAAAAACCAAGAACTAATAAAAATTTATCTTGAACAAACTCCATAGGAAAACATGAAGTGATAATAGTGGATCAATGACTATTGTCAAATAAGAGAGATAGACCCTCAAATTGGTCCTCCCAATCTGAAATGTGAGACTCCACAAACAAAGAAGAAATATCTGACAAATAATAATCCCAATTAGGAAGACTATTAGATACCTATTGCAATGAACCACTAGATGTACTTAGTGAATCATCAACAAAATATGAAGATGTGATCTCAACTAGAGCAGTAGGAGTTGTAGGAGAAGTCTTTAGATCATCAAGACTCTCAAGTTCTACATCATATTCAATCTCCTCTAAGGTGTCATCATCATAGGGTATTTTATCAACATCATCAAGTGGAATGAGGAAATCAAAAGTAGGATCATCTGGGAATGGAGGCTTGTGTAGATCTCTAAAAATATCCCAAACTCTGGTCCAAACTGTGTGTGGGTATGATGTGTCAAAGAAGACCTTATGATAGGTCTCACTGAAGATTCTTGCACTAAAACTAGAACCAATAAATCCTATAATATCATCATTGATATTACCCCAAACTAGTTTCTTATATGTTTTTTTTGGTTCAGGAATGAGTCCATAAAGATGAGGTAAAATATTTAGCAACCTACAATGTGTTATGATGCCTTTTTGTAATGACTCATAATTATCCCTAGTCAGAACTATTACAAAAGGATGAGTTGAATAACCCATGATTACAATGATGATACACTTTTGAAATGATACAATATGAGATCCACACATACAATATAGCTATAATGAAGTACAATAATCAAAACAACACTTTCCCAACTGCCAAAATATCCAAGTATCCTTTAGTAGACACACCGGGAAAAAGCTGAAATCACAAAATAACTAGTAATTTTTTTAGAAAAAGTGCATGAATTTCTGTATGGAGCTCCTCAATACCTTTCCAATGCCACAAGATTCATGAGAATCAGAGATTTTGGAAAGAACTTACGAGCTCAGGAGCCAAAAATGATGATATGACTTAAATCAACAAAATCAGGCAACAAACAAAAAAAATCTAAAAAAATAACTACACCACTGGAAAATTGAGCTTCTTAGCTTTTCGACGATATTTTGTTTCAAAACTTTCATTTCCATATGAGAAAGTTATGGAAATTTGAAAAAAATAGTTGTTTCAGAGCTTTGGAGGGCAAAAACACAACACCTTAAGGCTAACTAGGCTCAAATTTTTGGCTCATACATAATATGGTTAGCTTTTACAAAATACACAAGGGTTTAAAAACTATGAGAAAGGCCTTGAAATGGTGAGCACTTTTACCCATTTTTTTTAAAACCTTTACCAAAGTTTTAATGTTAAGACTATATCACCCAATAATACTTGTGACAGGTTGCAATAGAAGTCTTAGCAGCCGATGACATATTAAAACAAACTTTGAAATATAAATCTGCCAAATAATAGTACCAATGTACCAAGTGATGGAAAGTGTACCACTCATAATTGATAGCTGAATATTCCCTTTGACAGCGTATGATGTACACACCCTATGAAAAATGTAATAATAGGTGTCAGTACCTTTCTCAATGGGTGAAGTGACAATCAGACTGGATCAAAATATTTGACTCTGCTAATGCAAGTCTGCTGATAGAAAATGTGTATGATAGTTGACTAGACCCTAGGGATAAATTCTTGACCAATGGATAGCCAATACACAATGATAGCAAGTATGGGCAATACCAAATAAGCCAACCAAACCATAGAATTTAAATAAGCCCTTATTCCCAATAGAATAAAATTTTCCTTGAAATATTAAAAAATTTCTCAATAAAATTATCAAACAATAGAATTGTTTTGATTTTTTACAACTACAGAAAATTGTTTTTTCAATATTTTTTTACTGCAAATAAATATATAAACCTAGGAGTATGGATTGCTGAAAAAAACAAAAAAATCCTCAAAAACAAATTTTACCAAAAATGGATGAATTTGTAGTCAAAATAAATCTGAGACCGTCTGAGCGTAATGGTGATGCAAATGTGGGCCCAAAGTGATCTAAAAATTCAGTGACCTTCTAGATTAGCTACTCTTCACACTTTTTCAAACCCATGTAGATCAACAAAAACATATCCAAATTTGAAAAAATGAAAGGAAAAACTGAATTTATTCAATGCCTTGGATTCAACCATGAGGTCAATGAAAGCCCAATCTACACCCAACAAAATTTTTATGCCAATATGAAACCCTCAAATCTGGGAAGGAATCTGCAACAATGGTGAGCTATGATACCATGTGGGAGTAAATGGTGACTCCCCAACACCCCCAGGAATAGCTCCTAGACCAAAACCACTTCCACAAGAGAGAGAATGGCAAGAAATCTTGCTTCAACAATGCAACATTGAATAATGGTTGAATATGCTTGAATTGGACTTGAATTGATTGAATGCAAATGTACATGAGATTCCTTTCTTATAAAGGTGAGGTAGAGATGTAGGATTAGAAAAGATCATGACAAGTGTCTTAATCCTATTACATGAGACAACTAACAAACTAATCACCTAGGAATCAAGCATTACCAACTAGATAAGATAAGTTCTAGAAAATAGAAGACTTCTAGAAAGAATATTTTATCCTAAGTAAACTTAACAATGTGAAAATGTCCTCTAATTACATAGTGAATAAATTAGCTAGGTACAAGACATTTATTCGCACCAACATTAGGGTTTATTATTTAAACCTTAAGGATGATTGTTGTCATGAAATTTAGAAAATATTCTATTTTGATGTTGACTTGGTATCAATAGTTGTTGATGCATTAGTTTCAAGTTATTTTGTTGAAGTCGTGTGGGTGACCGACCCCTCTGCCTATCGCCTTAAGGTTATATATCTTCTTCAGATCAGAGGGACACTAGTGTATCAAAAAGAGTCAAACAATAATCTCTATGATGGCCCGATGGTGACCTTGTCGGTGTGACCATGCGTGATCAGTGAGAGAATGGGAGATGTCTCTTTTGCAAGCCACTTCTCATCTTATCGGTGAGATGTTAATGTATAGGTAGGAGTCTGGGAGAAGTCTCATCAATGGAGAAATTAGGAGTATGGAAGTGATATCGGTGAGACTGTATGGCATTGGTGAGACCTTTGTCAATGTCTCTCCAACTTGGTGATGAGAAAGTAGCATTCAATGTGGGACCTAGTCATAATGTTGTGGGTGAAGATGATGTGAAAGTAGATATTGTTGGGAAAAAAAGGATAGACAACTAAGATGGGGGGTGAATCGGTTGTTACAAAAAACTAACTTATGCAACATTAACCAGTATTTATATCACATATCTGATAATTAATAGTGCAAGCATAAGAATGATATATAAGAGACACATGAACACCAAGATTTTATACGTGGAAACCCTGTTAGGGGGAAAACCATGGTGGATGTTAGTCCACAAGATTATACCATGTTAGAAGTATAATGGAGAATAAAAAGGGGAATATACTTGCATTTAGGCACACTTCCTAGAGCACACTTCTCAAAGGGAAGGCTCATTGCCTTGCATACAGTAATAAGATTAAATCCATCTGATGAACATGAACTAAGAAAATAGCTTTTTCAAAAGCTTGATTACAATTCCAATTTAGGCACACAAAAATCCTCCACCCTTCTACCAAACTCTTCCACTCTACTATGAATGATCTGAACTTTATTCAAACTTGTAGATTACTTGTACACTTGAGCACTGCTTCTAAATCATAAAAAACAATCTCATATATATATATCCGCTACACGGATTTACAACCACTATTCATTCATCCAAAAATAAAGAATAAATTACAACTTTCGGCCTTGATACATGAATAAATTACAATGCGTACCAAAACATGCCAGTCACGACATAGTGAGGACCCAAAAAATCATCTCCAAACATCT
The DNA here is from genome assembly GCA_007115665.2 of Sequoiadendron giganteum. Classification (NCBI taxonomy): domain Eukaryota; kingdom Viridiplantae; phylum Streptophyta; class Pinopsida; order Cupressales; family Cupressaceae; genus Sequoiadendron; species Sequoiadendron giganteum. Next base: position 305,547,746 of record CM021110.1, read on the forward strand.
CAAAAAATGAACTATTAATCTTCATGGAGCCGCAACACGCTAACACCACAATGTTGGCCAAGAACATGAACACTTGGGCACATATCAAAAAAATATCCAATCACAAATACTTCAATCACTATGGCCATACAAAAAGGATAGATTACAATCTAGACTCATCCATGAATTTCATAGATACATGTGCAACACATGAGATTACCATAATTTCATCCACTCCAAATAGGAACACCATCTACAGAAACTAAATAACTATAGGCACACAGATCTTCATAACTTCCACAAATTTTTATGCGCACCTCTGAAACTTTTAGAAAACATACTAGAAGGGTTCAGCAACAAACCCTTTGAAGCGTACCTTTAGATCTTTCCAACATTCTGACCTTCTTAGCTCCATTGGCTGCCTACACTATATTTTTAACAATTTTCTCAATCTTCTCGACATATACAGCCTCAAGTAGATTAATATGATAGTAGAGTTGACATCAATGATAGCCACCTATCAGAAACACTACCACAACATCCAACAATCTCTTCATTTGGAATTGATGGCAAAAAATGATGTGAAAAATAATACCATCAACCCAACTAACTTTTTCTTCAACAATCTCCCCCTGAGATTGTGCACTTTTTCTTGTTTCCTTCATTTCTCTTCTTGTCCACTTTTTCACATTTCTTCTCTCCCCCTTTTACATCAATGGAAAAGGTACACATGCACTGATCTAAAATTTGAAACATCTAACTACTTCCCCTGAGTAGCAGTCACCACAACATCAATCTGAAATATGATATGACAATGAATTCATGGATTGATGCAAATACTTGCATCTTAGTTTTGATCAAGAGGATAAATCACCCCTAACTTTCCTCTGAGGTATTGAAAATTATCCTTAGGCAATGGCTTTCTAAAGATATCTACAATTTTCTCTTTGGTAGGTATGTACTCCAGTCTGACTTCTTTGTCACTTACTTTGTCTCTCAAGAAGTGATACTTGATGGATATATTATTTGTCTTTTAATGCAATACTAGATTCTTATAAATGTTAATGGTGCTTGAGTTGTCACATAATATAGCAATGGGTTCTTTATACTCAATTTTGACATCTCACAAAATTTACTTCATCCATAGTACTTGGGTACAACTGTTTGCAACAGTAATGTACTTTACCTCAGTAGTAGATAATGAAACTAAGTTTTTATTTTTACTTAACCAAGATACCAACTTCTTACCTAAGAAGAATGCACCACCATTAGTACTCTTCCTCTCATCTACATCTCCTACCCAATCGACATCAGTAAAAGAAGTTAGATTAAGATCATCATTCTTTGGATACCAAAGACCAAGATCAACTATCCCTTTTTGATATCTGAATATTCTTTTCATAGAAGACACATGGGACTCTTTAGTATCAGCTTGAAATATAGCAACCATGCACACATCATTCATTATGTTTGGCCTTTTCTGAGTCAATTAGAGTAATCCACCAATCATTGACCTGTATCTTGTCTGATTTTCTTTGGGAGTATCATCTTTTTGTATAATTTTGCATTTGGTCACCATATGTGTACCAACAAGATTTGAATCTTCCATGCCAAAAAAATTCATTAACTCTTTCACGTACTTAGATTGAGATACAAAGATTCCATTATCCAATTGAGTAATTTTCAATCCTAAGAATAATTTTAGTTCTCCTATCATTGACATTTAAAATTCACTTTTCATTTCATCAGCAAACTTCATACATAAATCATCATCACCTTCAAAAATGATATCATCAACAAAGACTTTAATGATCAGTTATTTTCTCTGATCCAGTTTGAAATATAAATTGTTGTCAACAATACCTTTATTGAATCCAAGCTTCAACAAGTATTTATCCAATCTAGCATACCAAGCTCTAGGGGCTTTCTTTAGTCCATTTAGGGCTTTCTTCAATCGACATACCATATATTATTCATCAGCCAACTTAAATCCATCTAGTTGTTCAACATAGACTTCTTCTAGTTCACCATTCAGAAAAGTTGACTTCACATCCAACATAAAAAAATTGTAGTTCCTGAAAGTAGCATAAGCAATAAATAATCTAACAGCCTCAATTCTAGCAACAGGAGCAAATTTTTTTTCAAAATCAATACCTTCCATCTATGAATAACCTTTGCAGACCAATCTTTCCTTGTTTTTGACCACATCACCTTGTTCATTCAACTTATTGTGGAACACCCACTTGGTTCCAATCACATTTTTGTTTTGAGGTTTGGGAACAAGATCCCATGTATTATTCTTCAGTATCTACACTAGTCCTTCTTTCATGGCTTCCATCCAATATTCATCTTTGCATGCTTCACTTATATTTCTAGGTTCAGCTTTAGAGATTATACAATATTCTTCTAGAGTTCTTCTTTTGGTTTGCACACCCTTGTTTTTGTCTCCTATGATCTGACTATCAAAATTATTTCTTCTTACATACTTAGGAGTTTTGAAGTTCTCTCTTACCTCTTATTCTTGTGTCCTTTCTTCTGAACTTTTTCTTGCTTTTGCTTCTTGATTTCCTTGGTTCACCAGAACAATTTGAAGTTGATTCCATGTCTAAGAATCATTGGTAGTATCATCATGTTGATCATTTGAATCATCATCACTAGATCTGAATGATTTACCAATATCTTCATCAACCTTAACATTTGCATTTTCAATCATTTTCTTCAACCTTTTATTAAAGCATCAGTAATATTTTCTCTTAGTAGAATATCCTAGGAAGATTCCTCCATCACTTCTAACATCAAACTTACCTATATTATCATCTCTCTTTAGGTAGCATTTTCTTCCAAAAAAATTGAAGTATTTGATAGTAGGAAAGTATAACAAAACCATAGCTCAAAAGGTTTCTTACTAGAATTATTGTTAAGATTCACCCTGTTAATGGTGTACACAACAATACTTACAACTTCTCTCTAGTAGAAATGAGGAAAATTTTCTTTCAACATCATGGTTCTAGCAGTATCTGGAATGGTTATGTTCTTTCTTTCAACAACTCCATTCTATTGAGGGGTCTAGGGAGCAGATAGTTACCTTTGAATTCCATGCTCTTCACAAAAAGAATTGAATTCCTATGAATTAAATTCACCACCTCTGTCTGACCTTAGGCATTTGATCTTTTGACCAGTCTCATTCTCTACCATAGCTTTAAAACTTTTGAATCTTTCTAATGCTTCATGTTTTTTCTCTCAAGAAAGCGACCCATATCATTCTAGAATAATCATCAATGAGTAACATAAAATAACTTTGACCTTATAAACTTCTGATTTTGGAAGGACCACATAGATCAGTATTTATCAAATCCAGTACTCCATTAGAGTTGTATTGTTTGCTCAAGAATGAATTTCTTATTTTCTTTCCCATCTGACATTCCTTGCACATAGTGTCAGTAGGCTTCACTAACTTAGGTAAATCTCTGACTTCTTAAGTAAAGCTTATCTTAACAATTTTATCAAAGTTCACATGACATAACCTCCTATTCTATAACCAACTTACATCAATTTGAGCAATCAAACAACTTTGACTAGCAGCAGTTAAATGAAAATATTGCCTTTTATCTTTGTTCTTGAAGCAATAATATCTCCTAAACTTCCTATTATTTTGCACTTACCATTCTTGAATTTCATATTGTATCATTTGTCTACCATTTTTCCAACACCCAAAAAATTATGCTTTAGGCATTCTACATAAAGAAAATTATCAGTATTGTGCTTACCACCAAAAGAAATAGTGCATCTACCACAAATCACACTAGAAGTGTTGTCACCGAACCTTACAATACCACCATCATAGTTTTCCAAGCTTACAAATTTTCTTTTGTCACCAGTCATATGATGTGAGCATCCACTATCAATTACCCACTCATATTTCTCTTCAACTTTGGCTGCAAGAGCTTTCTCAACATTCACAGATCAGTGGACACCTAACCATTTTCTTTGATAGCAATAAATACCCATTCATCTTCATTTCCAGTTTCTTTATCAGATTCTTCATCAATTACACCTTCTTCAACATAATATCACTTTCTTTGAAACTCTTTCAGGACATCTAGAAGAAAAATGACCTATCTTACTACAATAAAAACATATAATAGGTAACTTTCCTTCGTACTTACCATGAACTCTTGATTCTCTTTTCACAATCAATGCTTCCAGTTCTTCCATTTCTCTTTCTTCATCTCCAATCCACTTTATCTCATCTTCATATCTAGATGCTCTCTAGGAACTCTCTCCTAAATCATATCTCTTTTTCCAATATATAGTAGCCTTGAAAGCAGACTCACTGAATTCACTTAATTCAAATGCAACAAGTTTCCCAATCAACATGTCTTTTTTAATATTTTTCACTGTTCTAAGTTCATCAATAGCATGAGCTCTTGTCTTGTAGGAAAGGGGCATAGATCTAAGTATCCTAGCCACAATTTCATCATCATTCATAGTTCTACCGACACATCTAATATCCATCACCAAATCATTTATCTTATGTGAGAAGGAAGTGATGTTCTCATCTTCACTCACCTTCAAGCTCTCCCTTTTTCATTTTAGACTTTGTAGCTTAGCACTTTTCACTAGTGCATCTTCTTCATACAATGTTTCCAGCTCTTTCCAAATCTAGTATGCAGTCTTCAATCTCATCATATTTGTCATCTTTGAATCTATCAAAGCACTCACTAGTGTTTCTATTGATCTGTTATTAATTTATGCTTGCTTGATCTCATCTTTAGAGGAGGGACCATTATGAGGAATATTATATGAAATTTGTTTCATCTTCCAAAAAGGTTCACCAATGGACCTTAAATGACATTCCATCCTGACTTTCCATAGAAAGTATTTTTTACCACCGAATCTAAGACTATCCTTCTTAAATGATGCCATCTCGGATCTCCTCAAGCTATTAAGCTTCCTTCAGAGGAACTACCTCTGATACCAATTGTTGGAAAAAGAAGGATAGACAACTGAGAGGGGGGGTGAATCAGTTGTTACCAAACACTTACTTATGCAACATTAACCAATCTTTATATCACATATCTGATAATTAATAGTGCAAGCATAAGAACAACATATCAGAGACACATGAACACCAATGTTTTATATGTGGAAACTCTGTTAGGGGAAAAACCATGGTGGATTATACCCTATTAGAAGTATAATGGAGAATAAAAAGGGGAATGCACTTGCATTCAGGAACACTACCTAGAGTACACTACTCAAAGGGAAGGCTCACTACCTTACATATAGTAATTAGATTAAATCCATTTGATGAACATGAACTAAGAAAATAGATTCTACAAAATCCTGATTACAGTTCCAATTTAGGCACACAAAACTCTTCCACACTCTACTCTGAATTATCTGACCTTTATTCGCACTTGTACATTTTAGCACTACTTCTAAATTACAAAAACAATCTCATATATATCCACTACATAGATTTACAACCACTATTCCGTCGGCCACAAATAAAGAATAAATTACAATTGTTGACCTTGATACATGAATAAATTACAATGCATACCAACACAAGTCAGTCATAACATAGTGAGGACCCAAAAAAACATCTTTAAAGACACGAAACAATGAAATATTAATCTTCATGGATCTGCAACATGCTAACACCACAATGTCGGCCAAGAACATGAACACTCGAGCACATATCAGAAAAATCTCCAATCACAAACACTTCAATCACTACGGACATACAAGAAGGATAGATTACAATCTATACTCATCCATGAACATCATAGATACATGTGAAATACATGAGATTACCAGAATTTCATCTACTCTAACTAGGAATTCCGTCTATAGAAACCAAATACCTATAGGCACACAAATCTTCATATCTTCCACAAAACTTTATGCACACCTCTGAAAATTTTAGACAACATAATAGAAGGGTTCAATGAAAAAACCTTTGAAGCGCACCTTTATATATTCAATACAAAGAGCTTTCCAACATTCTAACCTTCTCAACTCCACTGGCTGCCTGAACTATATTTTTAGCAATTTTCTCAATGTCCTCAACATATACAAGCTTAAGCAGATTAAAATGACAATAGTGTTGACATCAATGACAACCACAACATCCAATAGATGCATAGTGTGACCAAATTGTGCAAACGATAATCCACATCCTTGTTGTGGATTATGATGTAGTGACATGGTGATGAGGTGGACAAATGATGTCATCAAGGGTCTTCATCAGTGTGACTGAAGGTCATCAGCAGGACTTTGAAGGATGTCTCCCTTAAAATTTGATGACTCTCTCATGAGTGAAACATTGCTATATCACAAGGAATATGGAGCTAATCCCAATGATAGGGAAATAGGAGTATGATGTCAACTATGAGACCCAGTAAGGTGCATGTGGCTATGAGACCTAGTAAGATGAGGATGATGTGCAATGATGGTACAATTATAAAATTGAATGACATGATGACATGATGGAATGGGGACCACTTTTCTACAATAGTGAATGGTATCAATGTGTTATTGGTTTATTGGTGGGTGTTTAGAAGATGTCCATCCAATAGAGCGATAAGGTTAAAAGTCATGGAACTCGATAGTAACAAAGATATCCAAATGGTGATTGAAAAGATAACATGTGGAAATCACTTATATGATGATTTTTTATCCTTGTTGCAAAATTAATGATTGATGGTTAAACGATGGGATCTGACAGTGAAAGAATAATGATGTTTAATAGTTAAGATTGATCAAAATTTTATTGGATGATGCTAGTGGAAGGATGCTTCATCAATATGAAGGTGGAGTATCACTAGGATAGAGACCTTAGTCTCTCTAATAGCCCGAAGGATATCTCATTGGTGCGATGGATTGGTATCGGTAGGACTTTGATCCTTGTCTCTCCAATAGAGGGATGAATGATATTAAGTGAAAGCTAGAAGATCGACGATGGTGATTTAAATGACTGTGTATTTTATGTTCAGAGTTTAAAAGAATGATGATGAATGAAGATCACTAGCTCATGGTGCAAAGAGGAGATCTACTGCTAGTATTCAAATTAAAAGATCTACAATAGTTTGGTTTGTGTGAATAGGGTTATAAATGGAAATCAACACATGAAAGTAAAACCAAATGATGTCACATGGGAAGTGATTATGCAATGTTTTCGCATCATTTTTTGCAAAATCAGGAGTTGTTCCAATACTGAAAATAAATGAGAAAGGTTCACATAGTGAACAAGGAATGAAATTGATCCTAGGGAATGGATGATCAAACATAATATGGTGTATAGGTAACAAAGAAAATATCTAGGTTGGATTTTTCAATATATTGATTAATGTTTGCGAATCTAAGGAAAAATAAGATACACAATTTGATTTTTCCAAATTCACTGCATAGAAAAATGGTAAAATGACATGCAAACCCTAGTGATAGCCCACCAAATCGAATTGGATCAATTTTTAATTTTAATTAGGGTTATAGGGTGATTTGTGTTACTTCTTGGTGAAGATAGAGATTGATATAGATATAGAAGTTCAAAAATATGAACTATCGATCAAGTAAGTGAAGAAATTTACAGTATTAGTGTGTGAAATTCAGACTGAGTACTTGAATCTATTTTACAGAGGGTGTGAGAGTGAACAGAGAGAGAATTTTAATGTATAGAATTGATGTATTATAGGTTTTGGGGAACTAGTTTTATGCATACTTGAAAGTATAAATCCTTAGAGGTTGTAGCCTCACTGTACAGAGTTGTAGCTCAAGTTAGGTGATTGTAGTCTCCTTTTATTTGTAGCTCCTAAAATATGCTGTTGCAACATCGTTGAAGTATTAGCCTCAAAAAATAGGGAGTTGAAGCTTCCTTAGATTTGTACCTCTTAAAGTTGTAATTGGAATTCCTTGATTATGAGGTTAGATTAGGAAGGTAGATCCTAGCAACATTTTTCACTGTGGTTTTTCCCATCTTGGGTTTTCCATGTACATTTGGTGTTATAATTTGTTGTTTCATGTGCATGTGTTTGTTATATTTATTTATATTTTAATCAACACAACTGAGTTGTTTGGATGAATCTGGGACACATCCAAACTTCCAACACATCTAATATTCCAACACATCCAAGCTTCCAACACATCCGAGCTTCCAACATATTATCTGCTATGGAAAATTTTAGACTCTTCATTGATTCTTTCAAGGTATATGTCTCTAGACTAAAATGACAAGCTAAAAGTAAATCAAAGGCAAGGCCTATAGAAAATAAACTAGTGGATATCACAAGGAAGTATACAAGTGTACATCATAGAGTTACAATTTTTTTGAAGGATGCTCAAATCCTATGAGGAAGAAAATAACCTACTTTCATATTCCTTGAAATGGTCAAATAACACATGAAGAATAAAGGATTTCATGAGGTCAATTAAAACACAAATAAGTTGTGTGGCATATACTTATGATCCAGTGAAAGAGACAATCAAACCTAGATTGGCATTATGAAGATACATGAAAAAATCTTCACCTTGCAAAATAAGAGAATAGAAAATAAAAAAACATGTGATGCTAAGGTACTTAGTGAACATAAAGCATACTCCTATCTCAAGTTTCCTTTCTAGTACTAAAAAAATATGAAAGATAAATCTCAATCCAATACTATGGAAGAAGGATAAGAGACTCTAGTGGAGATTGAATTATAGTGCAAGACACTAGCAAAAGTAAAAAGGTTTTGGGAGGAAGGCATATATACTTGGAAATAAATTGTATAAAATCTCAAAGGGTCAACATCTTCAGCCTGAAAATTCTTACTTTTGTGCATTTTTCTATGTTTCTAGAGCCCCTAATTGCATAAATTTTTTTTGGTTAATTCTTTAAGGGGGAGTCAACATATATATCTTAGGGGAGTATACTGAGTTTTTGCACACCCTTTGCCATTGATTTCAAAGGGGGAGAGATAGTTGGAAAACATTTTTATCAAAACACTTGGAGAGTTATTGGAGAAATATTTTTGGGAGAGATATGTGTAAGGGGAGACACGTTTTGAAAAAGCCTTCAAAAATGTTATTTGATATGCATGTTTCCATCAATGAAAAAGGCATAGATTGTTGGAAGTTGGAACTCTATCATTGATGATGTAGTTTGGAAACATGTACATTAAGTGTATATATATTTCTTGATCCATTTTTTTTAATAAAGTCAACATTGTTAAGATCATCCCAGCATAGCATGCAATTAATTTTGGTGACATATGTATACTGCAAGTTGGTCCGGAAAGTATGGCTTATCAAGAAATTTGAGAAGGATTTCCTTTGATAGTTTTCTGGTTTAGTGCATTAGTTTTTTGGGTTTGCATTTCATTGCAAGTTGGCAAGACCTTGTACAATTGTAATTGTAGTTTTGAGTTCATTAGATGCATCTATATTTAATATTTTGTCACAATCTATGAAGTTTCCCAAAAGATATGAGTGATAGTGCTCATCCTTGTATACCACAGTTACCTTTTGTATAGTACATTGTTGTGGGAGATTCTGCATTTCTTTACAAATAACTCCTTTTTGATGAGGAATATAAGCTAATAAATATTAGTTGAACAAAAATTCAAAGGAATATCTAGCTTTAAGGTCACACATCTGGCGAATTGAATGTACACTTGAATATTTTTTGTTTAGGTCTATTTTGGACCAACCTAACATGTTTGATGTTTTGTAAAGGATAAACAAGTAACTTTGCCTTATGTGGGATCTATATTAGGTCCATGTCAACCTATCTTGATTCAAATTAAATTTGAATTTCGGCACTAAGTGTAGATAAAAAAAATTAGGATGACATGCTCAACTTTTTGTGTTACTTCTAATTAGGCCAACCGAATTTAAGTTACATCTGATGTGGATATGTATATAAGAGACTAACATCAAAAAATTAGAAGAGCGGATGAGAGAATGTGATGTATAATGTGGATATAGTAGAGAATATTGTATGTAAATTTTGAAGAAATATATGACATGTATGGTGGTTAACCTACATGTGTGCGATGCAGTATTCAGTAGATTGTGAATAGAGTAGAATATTGATTTAGATTAGTGTGATGTTCATTTTGTACTTCATTTGAACTCTAAATTAGAATATGATATATGTTATTATATCACTTCAAATAGGTAGTGTTTCCAATCATTCTATGTTCTCTTTGTTGTTGTGATCCTTTTTCTAGATAGTGTGTCCTAACCTAATAGTGAGCCTTTCTATAATATCTTATATCTAGATATAATATATTGTGAGCTGACCCTCACCATGGTTTTTCTATTTTTTTTTGGGTTTTCATTGTGAGAATACTAGTCTTCATGTGCCATCTAATTATGTGGTTTTCTTCATGCTTTCTTACATCATTGAAATTATTTCTATTCTAATAATTATATGGCTTATGTTTAAATGGTTTAAAGGAATACTAATTTGGCCTCCTTTCTATATTTTGGGTACTCAATAATGGTATGGAAGTAATTGCTTTATCTTGATATAAAAGGTAATAATTTTGGATTTCTTGATCAATGATAGAATCTTGATCAAAGAAACATTTATCTTTGATTTCATGGTTGGGAATAGGACCTTGATCAAATATTCGATTGACTTATATATCATGATCACCTAGAGGGATTTCTTTGATGGACTTAAGGATAAGATCAAGAGATGGAATGGGATCACAAGAAGGAGTACTTTGATCTTGAAATAAAGGGGTGATCTATGATTTCATGCCTTGGATCATGTGAGTGACATGGTTGACCTTGTATAGGTGCTATGAAGGTGGAAAAAAAAGAAATGGATAAGGTGGATGAGATGGACGAGTTATATTAAATGGTAGGAATTTGTAGTTCATGAATAAGGTTGGAAGTGCACTCAATATATTATTCAGGGCTATCCTTTTCAACATTTTTAACATCAAAAGAGGCTTACACATCCTTAAAAATTTGGAAAGAAGGCTCAACAAAATTATTGGTAGGATATGCATACCCTAACTCAAGACAATTGAAATGGAAGGGTGATAGCTCAGAATATGGAGTGGATGGAAAAGGATCATGAGATGGAGAGGGATGATCTTGGATGTCCTCAATAGTATCATGATCAAAAAGTGGACTATAATATATATCATGATCAATCATGGGATTACCATGGACATGAAAGGATTGGGATGGAGTGGACATGGTAAGGAATAACTGATCGTCAAGCTTGAAAAGGCTCTCTCTCCTGGCATTGTAATCTATTTGCATGCACTTACGAATATCGAGAGCTAACTTAATATCATTCTTAGGGGTCTGAATCTTCTTAGTATCATTAATTTCTTCGCTTAGGTGATGTAGAAAAGTTCACAATACAAAATGAATCATCGATGTGATACTCTACGGGTCTAAAGTCTTGAATCTAGATCTTGGAATCGGAAGATGGAATGGTTTTTGTGGATTCTTTGGTTAAAGTGGAGGGATCGATGTAATGGGATGGAGTAGATGATGGACTTTCCCAATTGATGGGAACTTGTTTTTCAAGTGTCTCTATTAAGTTGTTGCATTACTAAAAGGGACTGAGATCACCAACTATTGTTATTATAGTACCATTGTGGGGAAATTTCAAGCATTAGTGGTATGCAAAAGGGACGGCCTTCATAGAATGAATCAATGGCCAGCCAACAAGGATGTTCTAGGGAAGATCAAAATCCCACACTTGGAATGTTGTATCCAATATAGTAGGCCCAAATTTGTTAGGTAGTGAAATGAAACCCTTAGAAGAGTATTCCACATCATCATAAGCCTTTATGATAATAATATTTGATGAATCCACATAGGCCTCAAAAAATCCTAATGTCATGATGAATCCACATAGGCCTCGAAGAAGCCTAATGTCATGAAGAATTTTAGGGTGTAAATGTTCAATCCTACTCCACCATCTACTATGACTTTTCTGATTTTTTTCTATTGACATAGAATTCAAGGTGTAGAGGATCATTATGGTTGGAATTCTTTGAGGATAAGTATTTTTTGAAAAATGTTACATGGTTGATGTTAACTAGGTATCCCACCATTTCTTGGAACTTACTAAACTACCAAAAACATATAGCTTACTAGGGAAAGAGGATTCCTTGACTAGCCTCTTAGGGTTTTTCACCCTAAGAGCACTTAGGTGGGGCAATGACTCTCTTTCCTCTAGGTTGAATATGTGTAAGGTTAAGTTCATTCAAAAAGAGGGGGCAAGGGATTTGATGATGGTTGTGAATGTATGTGATGTGTGGCTAATGCTCAAAGTACAATGAAACCAATCTAAATGTATGAAAATGCAAATGAAACAAAACTAAACTAAACTAATGCAAACTAACAAATATATGCCCTAAATGAGTTTTTTTCTGGAAAATGATAGAACTGGACATAAAGTGTGTACCTAGAGAAATGATGTGATAGTTGAATATTCCTGGAAGCTCCTAGAAAGTGCTAGAAAATTGTAGGACACTTACGCCAAGTGCAGTCCTTCAACTAGAAAACTTTCATGAAATAGGTTTCGGGGAAATAAGTATCGAAAAACACAGAAACCCTTTTCTGGGCCTAGCATAGGGACAAGGCCACCAATAGGGGTGACCTAGTCCTCTTTTTTATTTTCAAAGAATCAAGCTTTGTTTTTGTGGGTCCCGATTGATGTTCCCTTTTTTTGCAGTAGTCTGTGATAGAAAGTCCCAAAAGTGATCTGCAACTTGTCTTTTTGTCCTTCTTAAGGCCTGAGATTTGGAGTTGACTTGTGGAGAATTTTTTGTACTTCTTGTAACACTTTTTCCTTCACCTAACCTGCATCAAAATATCTTCAAATACATGCAAAGACCAAAAATTGTTGGGGTTATATAATCAGGGTTTTCCGAAGTGAAACCCCTTTATTGGTGAGTAAACCCAAATGAGATAAACACAAAGGAAAACAAGAGTGAATGATAACACAATAGAATAGCTTACCAAACCTTTGTTGTTGGTTTGCAACTTGCATGAGCAGCTTCAATGGAGGAGGTCTGAAAACCCTAGTGCTTGTATGCTTGCTTGGTTGCTTGAGTACTTGACAATTGAGAGCAAGAGAGTGAAAGTGAAGGAAAGAGAGTCAAAATGAGCTTGGAGAGAGTCAAAATGAACTAAGAGAGACAAAATGGAAGTAGAAACCATTTTTTGTACATGTGAAACACTAATTTTTCCTAAAATACAACCTAATAGGCTGACCCTAGCCTTCAGGAGGCAAGATTCCCATTGAATCTTATTTAAAATTTGAAATTTATGCTTTGAGGGACTAGGTCCCCCAAAGTGATGACCTAGTCCTCTTAGGAAAATTTTGATGATTGTCGGGAATTGATTTATGTTTAATAAAGTTAACTATATATTCCTACTAGAACACACTTAGGTCGGGACTAAAGATGCATTAAAAGGAAAAACTAGCATATGAAAAGGGTTGATTTAGGGGTGATAAGCCTACATAAGTGTGAAAATGCAACAAAACACTTTACAACACTCTGTCTTAAGGCTTAGGGATCTGTAAGAATGTATTATTTAGCTTAATTATGTTGAAAGGGTCTTAAAAAAGTGAGAAAATGTATTACAACACTTCACAACACCTTAGTAAAACACTGTTAGGTTAGTGTTGAATTGCAATCTTATAAGGCTGGATTAAGAGAATCAAGACCAAAATCCACTAAAAAAGGCAAAAATGAGTGAAAAAGTGCCAAGGTAAACAATTTTTGGCAACACATTTAGCCCCCACTTTAGTGAGAGTATGAACGTTCTTTAGACTCACAGTAAAGTAGTTGAACCATACTTATGGAGCGGCATCTAGTGTACTTATGTTAGTAAAGTGAGATGGATATGATCAAGAGGGATGATCAAGCCCCCAGGATCAAGATCCCATGGAAGACTAAGCATGAGTACAAAAGATCACAAAAGGAGTGATGTGAAAGGGTAGAGAAAATTCATATAAAGCTTCAACCATTTGTCTAGCTAGTTGTGGATCATATCTAGGTTGTTTGTCTCAAAGGAAAGGATACTCACTCTAGGCCGATGAAATTTTTGGCTGTTCACTAGGTGAGAATGCCAAAGGGTGGTGAGAGAGACATACACCCAGTTGGTATGCGCTCACACACACAAAGGTGGCTATGGGGAAATTCATGCCACTAGTTGGGCTTCCCGCTAAACCATACCAAAGTTATACTCCCTGAAAACTTTGATAAGGCACCACAAGGACAAGGGTGCGGTTCATGAGAGAAGAAAAGCCTTGGATGCTTAGAACCCACAAACAAGTGCAAGCTGGCACAATAGGCATGCAATTTTTGTTATGCAAGGTGGCCATGAATGCACAAATGTAAAAAGGATGCAACATGCAAAAATAAAAGGTAAAAAGGTGCAAAATAAATGAAAAATTAAAGTGTCTGAAGGAGTCTTGTTTAATTCATTTGAGGCCTTTAGAATTTGGGAGAATTACATGTAATGTTTCCAAAAGAGGACCGATCAAAGTATACAATATTTACAAATTAAGGTATGTAGTTCGTCACATCAAGCCACTAAGAGGAATGTAATATGCTGATATAATTCATGCTCATGAAAGACGTTATACCCAATGTCATCCACAAAGTGAGAAAACATATCAAGTAAAGTAAGAAGGCTACACTAGGTGGCATAGGCAAAGGGAAAAAAAACAAGTGAAAATGTAGGAAAATAAAAGTAAAATAGAATAGTGCCAATGTATGCCCCCACTTTAAAGGGATTTCCACACACTATTTTGTGAGCAATTGCTTTAAATTAGTGAAAGGCACAATGCAAAGGGAACATGAGAGCCTTTCAATCCATGAGTGTCCAAGAAATGCTACATCATGCAAAAAAGAGGCAAGTGAAAGAGAAGGGGATAGATGCCCCCAAAATGGAAAACACCAAAGACACAAGGGATCTATGTATTTGAGGTTAGTATGTTTGTTGCTGAAAATTTTAGAGAGCACGGAACTATCATCATCTCCCCAAACACAGAGAATGAGAAGGACACATAGAGAGCAAAGACAAAATGAAAAAGAATAAGTCATTTTGGTTCAACATGGAGGAGACATAGGATGTCTCAATGCTTTGCATCATCCCCAAAAAGGACCAAAGAAAGTAAAATATAAGAGACAAAAGAAAAGGAGCCTTAATGTTTGAGTCAACATGAAGGAGACCATGTGGTCTCAATGCCTTGCATCATCCTCAAATGAAAGGAAAGAAGGGCATGAAAAATGAAAGAGAAAAGGGGTCATTTGTGTCAACATGAAGGAGACATTGCAAACTCAATACCTTGCATCATCCCCTAATGAAAGATGAAAAGCATGAAAGAGAAAGAAAAAGAGGTTCATTTGGGTCAACATGAAGGAGACATTGTCATCTCAATGCCTTGCATCATCCCCAAATGAAGGGTCAAAACAAAGGGCAAAGGAGAAACAAAAAGGGAAAAAGAAAGTTTCATTTTGGGTCAACATGAAGGAGACATGGTGGTCTCAATTCTTTGCATCATCCCCAAAAAGGAAAGTAGAAACAAAAGGTGAAAGGAAAAAAGCAAAGAAAATGCACGACATATAGAAGAAATAAGATACATATAGAAGAATATCATAAACATCAAACAAGATAGGGAATACATGACTGACAAAAAAAACACAAAAAGGAAAATGAAAGGAAACACCACTAGCTAGGCAAGTACACATCACTCGTCAAGAAAGTCATCAGAATCCCAATCTTGCTTAGTGTAAAAATCAGGAGGGAGACTAGCGAGAGGAACAACAACGATTACCGAACTAGTGTCAAAATCAACACTTTTCCGAGGAGAATTCTCATGAATTCTCATAGAAGAGGAAAATAGTGAATTCAAGGTATGGTTTACCTCTTCATCAATCTTGGCATTCTTCTCGTCGTCATCATCTAACTTGATGACAATGGTGGGATGGATGAAAATGTTGGTAGTGGCTTGTAAGATGGGTGGTGACAGAGGAGATATTGGATCTAGTTGTGGTGGTGGAAGAGGAGGATCAATAGAGATGGCCTTAGGCACCAGAGGGTTGGGCTCTCCAGCTTGGTCTTCCTCATGACATTGATGGGCCAAGGCATGAAAGTGACACCTACATGCCCGAGCTTCTTTATTCCTTTTTTCTTTGTGATAAAGGTTCATAGGTGAACGAGTGGGCTGGTCTACTATGGGTTGATTATCCTTCCTAAGAGGAGGAATGGGAGGCACTAAGGGTGGCTCATCCACTCCCTCTTTGGCTTTATAAACTTTTTTGGTGCAAGGTGGGAGGATGGAATTACTATCATGATCCCTAGGCCTCTTGGATAATGTGGAGGATGTTTAGGGATTAGGTTGGCTAGGCAATTCAGATTTAGGTGGCAACATGGCTTCATCAAAGATGGGTGAATCCGAGGTAGAAGGAGGTATGTTGAGCAAAGAAAGATCAGATATCTTTTTGGCTTTGAATTGTTGGTAGGCAATAAAGAAGAAGTCTTTTCTAGGAGTGATGGGTTCCATAGGTTCTAGCCAAAAGACATCCAAGGAAAAGTTACCCTTAGAGGATAACGGGTTAAAACCACTATGATGGATAGTAAATATGTCATTGTCAATAGGAAACTTCACCCACTTATGAATGATGGATGGGACCGCTTTCATAGAATGAAGCCATGGAAGGCCAAGTCACAAGAAAAATTGGTCTGACTAAGGTATAATTGAAAAGGTAACATCCAATGTCTTGGGACCTATTTGCGAGGGGAGGGAAATCGATTCAATCATTGGGCATGCAAAACCATGGTGTGTTTTAACCCATGGAGTAGGTCGATTATAGACATCTTGATGAAGATTATGTAGTACATGAAACTCTTTGATGATGACATTTTTTCCACATGCGGGATCTATGAGTATCCCATTGGTGGGATTATCATAGATGCAGCTAGCTATGTAGAGAGGGCCATCAAGAAGGTTTCGTGGGTATGTGCAGGATCATCATGGAAAAAATAGGCCCTTAAGTGGCAATAAATTCAGAAAAAATCAGAGTTAGGCATCTTGACATAAAAATTTGAATAAGTTATCTATATTATTTAAAAAATATGTAAGAATAGAATTTGTAGAAAATTGAATTTAGTTTCTAAATTACTAGGTTTATTTACAAAAAATAAAATCTTTTTGGTGAAAAATTGAAATTTCAATACAATAGTACTTAAATTTGAGGGAAAAAATAAGAAGTAGGTGTCTGCCTGACCACCCTAGCCACTTTAAAATGATAATATTTTTTTATAATATTTTAGAAATAAGTAGAGGACTCATGTCCCAATGTGATCCATATTTTTTTATAATATTTTTCCAAGTAAATAATTAATTATAATTTTTTAATGACAACTTTAAAAAAATATAAAGACTCGTATGTCTGACCACCTTAACTTGGTCAAAAATTCATGAAATTCATTTTTTTATTTTTTAATATTATAGTATGCAAAGCATAGAATGTGATATGTTTTGGATTAAAAAATTATGATACCGTTTAAAAGCTATAGATTTTTTTCAATCAACCTAAAAATCAACACTTTAGTCGTAATTCAATAGAAAATGAATAATAATTATTTATTAAATTCAAAGTAAAGCATAATTTATATTGGTGGAAAGCTGAGAATCTCCTTTAAAAACCCTTTCCATTTCATCAATTTTGGGTAAAAAAAATTCATCAACCACATACCCATCATATTGCCACTTTTTGGCCCATCATGATCCTGCACATACCCTCATGTATATCTTGTGCAAAGAAGGATATATCAAGAGGTCCTTTGGTGGGGCCCTTTCGATGGATAACATCAATTGCACCTACCATTTCTTTAATAGAGGAGATAGGGGTTACTGGTGGAAGAGAAGTAGAATGTAAATCTTGTGAATCGATATTAACACTTGCAACAGATAGACGTCTTGAATCAATGAGGTCTTGCACTAGGTTCTTTAAATTCTTACACTATTCAGTATCATGGCCATTTTGGTGATGAAAATAGAAATAAGTAGTGGCATTTTACGAAGAGGGTAATGGTTTATTAGGATCAGGTGTATGGACAAGTGGTAAAGAAATCATATGTTTCTAGAGCAATTGGGTCATGGTATTGTGAAGGGTATCAGGAAGGGGTGTGAAAGTACACTTGGGATACCTATAATTAAAGGGCATGACTGACTTAACAATATCCACTTGGTTATTAACAGGTGTTGGGTTGGAAGATGAAGGGTTGCATTGAAGGAATCCGTTGTTTGGTTTACAAAAAGGTTGGTGAGTGGATTGGGAAGATTTATCAGATTTTTCATCACGACTAGTAGTGGACCGTGAGTCACGACTACTAGTGGAGTTATGGTAATCACAAAGTGCTTGGCATATGTGAATGAAGGAGGGGAATTTCATGAGAGTGAGTTTATCCTAAAGGGATGTCACGAGGTTCTTGGTAAAAAAATTATTTAGATAGGTGTCTATGATCTGGACATCAATCAAGGAATAGAGGGCTTGGTTGTGAGAGATAAAGTCAGTGATCTTCTCGGTATTAGCCTGTTTACATCTCATGAGGTCAGCTAGAGTTTTCTTCAAATCCATGTGCACTTGAAAGTGGTTTATGAAAGAATCCACTAACTTGTTAAATGATCTAATGGAGTTATTGGGTAGAGAAGAGAACCAATCTAAGGCTGCATCTTTTAGAGTTCTTGGGAATAATTTGGTGAGCAACCTATCATCAAGGGAAAAGTTGCTACAAAGAGCATTGTAAGAATTGACATGGTTATAAGGGTCACCCCTTCCACCATACTTTTCAAATTGAGGGATCTCTATGCCTTGTGGAAAAGGAGTATAGAGAATTCCAAGGGAAAATGAGTTACTACGAACGTAATGAGAGGGAGAGCCAGATTGACTTTGGTTAATGGAAGAGAGTTGTTGTTGCATATTGGTGATAGTGTGAAATAGTTGGGTGATGAAAGGGTCATTGTAAGTGCTATGAGGTGGAAGTGGAAGAGGTGAAGGGGTGAGAGTGGTGGAAGGAGAAGTGGTAGGAATAGTGAGATGAGAGACAGTGGAAGAAGGGAGAGGGTGGGGGGAGGAGGTACCATACTACTAATTGGTTGTAGAGTAGTGGTTACACTAGGTGGGGTATAGGTCAAGATAGAAGCCACGGTTGAGGAGGGAGGAGTGGAAGGTCCTCCATGACTAGACCTATGGGTTGGTGAAGGGGATGACTTAGGTGCATGCTTCTCATAGATCTCTACAATATTCTTCATCACACTTAAGCCATTATCATGGTCAATGAGATGGTGTAGGAGTTCAATGGTAGGGATGGTAGTCCCTGAAATGGGTTCAAAGCTGATTTCATGCTCATAATCAGTGAGATCAACATGAATGTGGAAGATTTTATCATGTGGGAAGGTATTATCAGTAGTAGTATCATCTAGGCACAAGGAGTTATTAAGGATTGTGTCTAAGCCTAATGCACCATTAGTGACACCATGAGTTGAAGTTGGAGGGATGCCAAGATCTACAACGAGGGTGTTGTTAGTAGATGTCATGGGTCCTTGATCTTCTTCTCACATCTGTATTGGCAAGGGGATACTAAATGCTTAGAGACAAACCCAAAATGACCAAGATTAGAAGGCATTAGCAAGAAGCTCAAAGGTAGAAAATACTGATAAATCTCTAAGAATTTGATAGAAAATAGAGCCAAAGGACTAGGTTGCCCAATCTAGTGACTTAGTCCTAATAGTGTTGTTTTGGTTAAATTCTGGAAGTTTTGGCTGATATTGATGGTGTTTCTAATACTTTGGTGAAAACAAAAACTAAAAGTGAATTTTTTTGGTGTTTTCTTATGAACAATGCAATGCAATGTGTAAAATTACCATGAATTTTCACTAAATGCACTTGTATCACTAACCCTAGGATGCAAACAATGCAATATTTTAATGCAATACAAGCTATTTTAAGATGAAATGTAGAAAATCAGAAATCTAGCTAGTTTCAATGGTTGGGTTCAACAAAAATGAACCAAAAAAACCATATATCTAAACTAGGGAAAGAGGATTCCCTGACTAGGCTCTTAGGGTTTTTCACCCTAATAGCACTTAGGTGGGGGAATGACTCTCTTTCCTCTAGGTTGAATATGTTTAAGGGTAAGTTCATTCAAAAAGAGGGGGGAAGGGATTTGATGATGGTTATGAATGTGTGTGACATGTGGCTAATTTTGAAAGTACAATGAAACAAATCTAAATGTATACAAATGCAAATGAAACAAAAAAAAAACTAAACTAATGCAAACTAACTAACTATATGCTCTAAATGAGTGTTTTCTGGAAAATGATGGAGCAGGACATAAAGTGTGTACCTAGAGAAATGATGTGATAGTTGAATCCTCCTGGAAGCTCCTGGAAAGTGATAGAAAATTATAGGACACTTACGCCAAGTGTGGCAACCTAGTCCTCCAACTGGGAAACTATTCTGAAATAGGTTTCGGGGAAATGGGTATCCAAAAACATAGAAACCCTTTTCTGGGCCTAGCATAGGGTCAAGGTTTCCAATAGGGGCGACATAGTCCTCTTGTGGATTTTTGAGGAATTGGGCTTTGGTTTTGTAGGTCCTGGTTGATGTTCCCTTTTTTTGCAACAATCTGTGATAGGAAGTCCCGAAAGTGACCTCCAACTTGTCTTTTGTCCTTCCTAGGGCTTGAGATTTGGAGTTGACTTGTGGAGAGTTTTTTGTACTTCTTGCAACACTTTTTCCTTCACCTAACCTACATCAAAAAATATAAAAACACATGCAAAGACTAGCAATTGTTAGGGTTAGATAATAGGGGTTTGCCTAAGTCAAACCCCTTTGTTGGTGATCAAACCCATATGAGATAAACACAAAGGAAGGCAAGAGTGAATGATGAAATAATATAATAGCTTACCAAATCTTTGTTGATGGTCTGCAACTTGCATGAGTAGCTTCAGTGGAGGAGGTCTAAAATACCTAGTGCTTGTAAGCTTTCTTGGTTGCTTGAGCACTTGATGATTGAGAGAAAGAGAGTGAAAGTGAAGGCAAGAGAGTAAAAATGAGCTTGGAGAGAGTCAAAGTGAACCAAGAGAGAGACAAAATGGAAGTAGAAACCCTAATTTTCCTAAAATACAACCTAATAGGCCAATCATAGGGTTTAGGAGGCAAGATTCCTATTGAATATTATTTAAAATTTGAAAGTTATGCTTAGAGGGACTAGGTCGCATAAACTGCAGACCTATTCCTCCTAGGAAAATTTTGATGATTGTCGGGAATTGATTTATGTTTAATAAATTTAAATATATTTTCCTCCCAGAACACACTTAGGTTGGGACTAAAGATGTATTAAAAGGAAAAAATAGCATATGAAAAGGGTTGTCTTAGGGGTGATAAGCCTAGATAATTGTGAAAATGCAACACAACACTTTGTCTTAAGGCTTACGGAGGTGTAAGAATGTATTATTTAGGTGAGTTATATTGAAAGGGTTTTAGAAAAGTGAGGAAATGTATTACAACACTTCACAACACCTTTGTAAAACATTGTTAGGTTAGTGTTGAATTGCAAGCTTACAAGGATAAATTAAGGTAATCAAGACCAAAATCCACTAAAAAAGGCCAAAATGAGTGAAAAAATGCCAATGTATACACTTTTTGGTGACACACTTACTAACATCAAGGTTTGTCAGTATGGAAGTGTCTTGCAAGGCTTTATTCAAAATGGATTTGTGCTCAGGCGATATGAAAAGTAGCTCGAGGATAGATATTTGGGTAGGTGTCTTCCTCAAATGGTCTAAAATATTATATTAGGCTTTTGGATACTATTTAGGAGCAACAACTTGTAAGGTTATCTTGGTTCA
This sequence comes from Sequoiadendron giganteum, assembly GCA_007115665.2. Lineage (NCBI taxonomy): Eukaryota > Viridiplantae > Streptophyta > Pinopsida > Cupressales > Cupressaceae > Sequoiadendron > Sequoiadendron giganteum. The sequence continues at coordinate 305,569,620 of CM021110.1, forward strand.
TCATGTTGTGATTGCACATTCTGGTGGTTTTTTTTATTGTAATTGTATTGACATTGTTATCCAAGTCTTAAATATTATTTATGTTATATTCATGTGTGACACATGTATAATTGGCTTGGTTGTTGGTCCTGGTACCTAAACTAGAGGATTTCCCCATCCCATGCTCATGCAAAGGATTTTTGAAGATAGTATGGTCATTATTAGAAGGGTTTTCAGGATTATCTACCTCTATGACACCATTCTCAATGAGATCTTGGATTTTTTTAAGTTACCTAGCATGAATTATTTTGTCCTTTCATATGGTGATAGTCACAAAAGGTGTTGTCATCCAGCCATGATGGTTTGAAAGGACCCGAATCATAATTTTTTTCTTCTAAAAGTTGTATGAAATCAGACAACAATATTTTCCTCAAAATGGATTTGATGGGTTCCCCTAAGGGAGTGTATTTGCATCTTTGTTGATATTTTCTTGGAGGTCCACTATTGAATATCCAATATACTAAGAGGGGGATGAATCAATATATTCTTAAACTTGTTGAACAAATACCATCCAATTAATCCAAAGAATATGATAATTAAGATAAGAAGAATCATCAACAGAACATGAAACACAAAACACAAGAGATGACAAAAATTTTACAAGGAAAACCTAGAATGGGAAAAACCATGGTGAAGATTAACTCATAATATAGTATAACTGGTTATAAGATATTACAAAAGGGGTGGCTCACTATCAGGACTCACTATCCAAAAGGGGAGGCTCACTTCCTATAGGACTGAATTAACAAAATGGCTAACCATCATAATTAAATTGATGAAAACATAAATCAAGTGAAAATTCATTTAATTTGTAGCTCAAGATATTTGTATGCTAGCATATCACTCTTCACTCTTTTCACTTCCACACATAGTCTGCTAATATTCACATACACAACTCTCTTGTTTCCATATCTTCAAAATCATCTTATATATATATCTGATTGCCCATATATAAAAATTAGGTTGGATTCAAAACTCTTCTCAACAATAATTCAAACATGTGGCATGTGATAGCATGTTAGAATGGATTACACAAACAAAATTTAATCCATTACATCTTCAACCGCTTGATAGGTTGGCCAACAATAGATCTAGTAGAAAAATTACAATCAACAAAATGACACCGGTGATAACCAGGAGAATTTGTACACATGAGTTCTTGTCCATCCATGTATTTATGAATTATAGACCATTTCCCAAAAAATAAAGTAGTAGTTATTAACTGAAAGAAGGGGAATCCAAAGAAAAATACCAGAGGATGATCCTACATTACCAATTTAGAATACTGGATTAATGTGACTTTCATTCTTATAGTTGCAACTCATATATCATGGTGACATCAATGAAAACAAAACTATTGACAAGAGATATGATCATATTCATTATTCCAAAAATCTTCCCCTTTTTCATTGATGGAAACATGTGCCAAAAATGATTTACATACAATACATCCTATGTATAGAATATACCTTATTTCTCTTTCCTCTTCTCCCCCTTTGAAATCAAGGACAAAGGTCAAACAAAAAAAATAAAAGATATGTACACAGGGTCTAGAATTTTCAACACATAGAATCAAAATTATGAGCTCCCCTTGAGGAGTTATCTCAAGAAATGTAAAAATAAATAAAGAATTACCTAAAGGAGGGAGCACTTTACAGTTCCTGAAGAATTCCTTTCCAGGCCACTTTTCCATTCTCCCAACTCTTCTTAGCAGATACGATAATTTAGTTTAGGGATTCTAAAGAAATATAATTTTATTCATCTTCATCTAGAGTGTCTGGAGTTAGATTGATTTTATCCAAATTCTCAGAATTAGCCAAATCATTGGCTACCAGAGCATACTCTATCCTCACATTATCACCAAGCAAGCCAAATTTTCTTATTATTCCTTCCTTCTACTTCTATAACATAAATAAATTTTCTCTGTCTGCGTAAATAACATTCCAAGTTGATATTTATCTATCCATAGATACATTGTAGTTGTTGGAGATAGTGGTCAACTGGGACTCAATGGAGTGCATGAGATCTTTTATGCTTTGAGTGTCATCAGGCCACCTTATATAATAGGAAAACATAGAGTTAGCTTTAGATTCACAAGCCTTTGTAGATTCAATGCTCTTCTCTACATTGGTATGTTCCAAGGCACATTTTTCATGAAGGATCAATAGCCTTTCCTCATTTATTTTCTCTTATGCATCCTATTTTTTTTCTCAACAAGTCTCATGGCATGCTCCTTGAAGGATTCCAATAGAATTTTAGGTTCTCAACCAGAGAGAGAGACATATCTACAGATGTGTCTGATGTGACATCCTACAAATTATTAATAGCATCTTTAATGAGCTCAATTCCCTTCTAATGCATTTCTAGTATTTCTCTTCTACCAGATGCATGAAAGACATCACCTAGTACCATTTTATGTATAGGATAAATCTTGTTCTAATTTGCATAACCTTGATTCATTGGAAATTGTAGCATATCTGGAGGATTTACCATTTGAAATATAATCTACTTAGACAATATTCCTTTCAAGACATCATCACTAGAGGAAGATTCTCTAGTGAACTTTTGTGATTCTGCAACCTGTTGGGATACTTCTTGATTCTTTCCAATAGTGTCATCTGATTCCTTATTTCTATTTTCTTCTTCTTCCTTTGCTTTTTATTCCTTTGCATTCTCTTCCCTCACATTATTTTTTCCATCTCTTTTCCTTCTATCTTTTCTTCTTCTATTTTATCTTCTTTCTTCTTCTCTTCTTCTCCCTTATCTCTATCTTCTTCTTTGGGGTATACCAAAGGGGAAGTAACATGAAATTTTGCTTCAACATTTTCTTCAACAAGATTTTCATTTTCTGGATTATCATTAGTAGCATTGATTTTTGGTAAAACATTTGTACTAAATATTTCCAGAAGGGTATTGGTGTCATTTATTTCTAGGGGTAGATTGTCATCAATAGCACTAGAAGGAGGTTCTTCCACAACTTTCATAGAAGTTTCTTTTCTATATTCGGGTGCTAAAGTGGATGCACCAATCATGCCATACTTTATCGCAGTACTCTTGATAGTACTTATTGTTTCCTTCCTTATTCCTTTGATTTAAATCTTGTCTTTTTTCATCAGAGTATTAAATCTTCTCTTCACCTTGAACATAGTAGCACATATTTGTTTCAAAGATTCTAGATCACCCAGAGACAGAAATTATGCAACTTTTTTATATGCTTTATTTCTTATTTTCTCTTCTAGCTCAACTGCCTCTACTCTTCTCTTCATTAGAGTTTCCCATAATTTTTTAATTATATCACTCTTAATGTCATCCTATTTAGATTCAAAAATGAAATCATATTTGATAGTGGTCAATATTATTATTTCTTTATCTTCTTCTCCTACTAACTCATACACTTCCACTATGGATTTCACCATATTATCTTGATTCACAATATTATTCACCAAAACATCTAGTTTGAGAGGGAAATTAGGTCTTACCAGAGAGTCGTCTAGTTCTACCTAGTCCAATGAAACTTATTCTACAACTTTGGCCTTCTTTATATCATTAGAATTATGTTCATCAATATCCTCTAAGGATGACAGATATTGAAATTTTCTCGAACCATCACTGGTTTCTTGTGATGCCCCTTCACCAAAGGAAACATTCACCCTTCTCTTTCTTGTCAGTTTTGCAGCTGGATCTTCTTCCTCTTCATCTTGATCATCAATGACACTCATATTATTCTCCCTTGTAGCCTTTTCTTTTCTTCGTTTGACAAGGGCTACTGGAGGAACACCTTTTCTCTTTCTTGATCTGGTAGTTGGTCTACAAGGGGCCAGACCTTTACCTTTGTCAGTAGTGTTGGGCTCAATCTTCACAATAGCTGATCCAAAAGCTAGTATGGAAGGAGGGGTCCTATCAGATCTCCTTACACTAGGTATATCTTCAAACTTATATCCTCTATTGTCTCTTCCTAGAGTTATCTCTTCATATGTGTAACCATATTTCTTGAGAATTTCCATTATATTTCTCTTCCTTGTAGGTTTGTTGTGCTCCAAATGAACTTCCACATATTTCTCTACATATGTTCCAATCCAAGGTTCATTTTTATCTTTTGGACTCTTCAATAAGAGTTTCAAATAGCCTTCAACATCATCTTCTAATACCTCATAACCTAGAGGTTGAATCTAGATGGTATGGGGTTCAACCACTTCTATCATACTCATTAGAAGATACATGGAATATGATCTCTTTTTTATATTTTTCAATAATCTTCCTTGGAATTTTGTCTCTATCATTCATATTTTTCTTAAACATTGAAAATAATTTTTTAAGGCATTTTCTATGTTGTTCACATCACCCAACTCATCCATGTGATAAAAAATCTAATGTGCAACCGGTTGGGCTGGGTCCCAATACATTCTTTAAGATTTTCCCAAAAGAAATTTGAGAAAATAGAATAACATGCAAACAATCAGAGAACCAAACTTAAATGGGTACTTCTTCTCCTTTGACATTCTCAGATTATCAAGAATTTTTTGTCTAAGAAGCTCACATAGATCATAATTTGCACCATTTACAGTCATAGCATAACGAGTATAAATAGTTGTGGCAGACACAAAATTGTCTCTATTGGTGAAGTATATTTTGTAACCAACCATTATGGATGCATACTTCGTAGTTGGATTAGTGAAAGGTTTTTTCGCAAGAGCACTCTTCTCATAGGTTGCACTAGTGAGATTCGTTACCATTTCATTTTTCACTAATTTGAGCACAAGTACTGGTTTGGTGTTGCAGAGTCCCGTGATGGATTTCATTTCTTCCTTGGTTATCAAGTACGGTTCATGGGTCCATAAGAATTGATCATGCATTCTATTGAGGACTAGTTTTACATACTAATCATCTATTGTAGAACAAAAATTTGGAAAGTTATTCCAATAGTCCAAATTCTTTGTCACAAGATTCAAGTACTTAGGTTTTACCAAGAAATAATTTCCAGTGAGTTCATTTAGCCACATGTCAATCAATTTGATATTATTGAATTCCTCTATTTCAACCCTAATGTACATCCTTGTATCCTCTATTAGCATGATGCCATGAGGAATCAAAGAGAAAGCGCCCATAGGGTCATCTTTGAAAACTTTCATCAAGTATTTCCTATAGGAGAGTCTAGGTATTTCTATTATGTTTACGACTACAAGAGTTGTAATTTAATATATACCGAGATTTTAATGGATTCAAAAAGGATTTTTCACAAGCTCACAACAACACAAAATCAAAAATACCTTTTTCTTCACAAATAGTAAAAACTAGGGTTTGCACCAATCACACTTTAATTCACTCCATATTGCTCCAATTCATTCTTCACCTCTTTCAAATGCACAAATGATCAAAATTCAGTTATGATTTTTCATTATAGATTAATGTGATGCCCTAATTCACATTTAATGATCTTCAAATTTGAAAAGCTAGCAAATTTCCTCAACTACGTTGAAAAACCCTAATATGCTCCACAAACAAACATACATGCCTCTTTTCTTGTGATTTATTTTTCAAAACCTTTGCATACTTATTTCTTACAACCTCACTTTGTCCCAAGGACTGACAAACTCGAATTCAGGGGGTTTAAAGGATTTTCTACTAAAACTCTCCCTAAGACCATGCTCGGTCTAGTTATCAAAGGATTCATCTACACTAGATGAGGGTACAAATGCATCAGTAGTCTCCGACTCTTCTTTCTTTTTCCATATCTTAATCATTTCCTGCTTAATTTCTTCTTTGTCAACATTTTTCACAGGTTCATTCCTCTTTGTTGGAGCAGATTGATTTCCCTTTTTACTTCTACATACCTTTGAAATATGTCCTGGTTTTTTGCAATTATAACAGACAATATTTATTTGATTTGAATGAATTCCATTAAACCTTGTTCTATATAGATTCACTTTATGCCCATATTTTTTACATGTATATTAATAACCAACAAAGGATTGATTCATCCTTCCTCCATTAAACTAGTTCCTCATCTAGGTTCTACATTAACTATCTCTATGTCCAAACTTATTATAGGCATAGCATTGCCAGGGGAAAGTACTGGATAACTAATTCATCCTACTTCTTCATTCAGTTGCCTTATTCCCAAACTTGTTGCATGAAAAACAAGTGCCATTGAAAGATGGGTACCTCTATGCATTTGGCTACCTGATAGGTGGTTTCCTTCCTTGATTTATTTTATGTTTCCCTTTATCTTGAGTATTTTGATCATTTACTGATTTTGATCTTTCACTTGCTTCTAATCCTCCTTTGTATTGAGAGGGTTTCTATCCTATAATCAATTCACCAATCTTGGTAGAGCTTGTTTTGAAACTATCTTCACTAACTTTTTCTTTTTCAAGTTCTTCTCTCAAATTTACCACTTCTTGTTCAATCCTAGAACATTCATTAGACTTGTTCTTTATTTTTTCGTTCAATCACTATTAAATCCTCTTCTTTTCTTCTAATTTTAACTTTAGTCTGGTAACATCTTCATTTGCTTGTTTCAATTGGTCGTTGACTTCTATATATATCTCTTTGAATTTCTATAATTGTTCCTTCAATTTCAAGATGCATTCATTTTCTTTATCAAAGTTTCCTTTCAAGTCTCTATTTATTGTTAGCTTTTTTAAGATCATCAAGGGAAATATAGAGTTTTACATTATCCTCCATTTGTTCAATCTTCAGGATCTCTCTCAAGTTGTTAGACTTCTCTAGAGGAACCAAGCTTTGATACCAATTGTTAAATATCCAATATACTGAGAGGGGGTGAATCAATCTATTCTAAAACTTATTGAACAAATTCCATCCAATTCATCCAAAGTATATGATAATTAAGATAAGAATAATCATCAATACAACATGAAGCACAAAACATAAGAGACACCAAATTTTTTACTTGGAAAACCCTGAATGGGAAAAACCACAGTGAGGATTAACTCACAATATAGTATAACCGGTTATAAGATATTACAAAAGGGATGGCTCACTACTATTACTCACTATCCAAAAGGGTAGGCTCATTGCCTATAGGATTGCAGTAACAAAATGGATAACCACCAGAATTGAACTAACAAAAGTACACCTCAAGTGAAGATTCAATTCCTTTGTAGCTCAAGAAATTTGCATGCTAGTAGATCACTCTTCACTCTTTTCCATTCCACACCTAGTCTGCTAATATTCCTATACCCAGGTCTCTTATTTCCATATCTTCAAAAATATCTTGTATATATATCTGATTGTCCATAGATAACAATCAGGTCGATTTCACAAATCTTCTCAACAATAGCTCAAATGTTTGGCATGTGACAACATGTCAGCATGGATTACACAAACAAAATTTAATCCATTACATCTTCAGCTTCTTAATAGTTCAATCAACAATAGGCCTAATAGAAAAATTATAATCAACAAAGTGATACCAGTGATAACCATGAGCATCTGTATGCATGAGTTTCTATCCATGGATGTATTTATCAATCATAGACCATTTCCCAAAAACTGAAGTAGTAGCTATTAACCGGAGGGGAATCTCGAGAAAAATACTGAAGGATGATCTTGCATTACTGATGTAGAATACCAGATTAATGTGACTTTGAGTCTTGCAATCGTAACTCATATATCATGGTGATATCAATGACAACAAAACTATTGACAAGAGATATGATCTTCTTCATTCTTCTAACAATCCACGTCCTTGGTTATTCTAAATCATGTTTTTTGTTTGATTAGGAACATGTGGTGGCTTATTTGATATGTTAGGTCCCTTGAGAGTGATTATAGGGCTAGATTTGTGTATTGTATTTGCGTCTACAACCCCATCATTTTTAACATTCTTATTTTAGGCCTAGTATCTTCTTTTTATCATTTGAGTTATTTTGGGAGTTTTGGTTCTTGTTAAAAATTTTGATTTCCCCTTTGGAAATAAGTGTCCTTTTAATGGTATTACCTTTCTCAACTAGGTCAAAAAATGTAGTACAACATTGCATTTGTAGTTGGTATTTCAATTTCATGACCAAGTTCTCAAAAAAGTGACAACCAACTATTATTTAGGTATTTCACAAGGAAACCTACTTGCTAAGATTCACCATCTTTGGATGAAGGATATGAAGGTTCCCCCCTCTTCCTATTTGGTGTGAGATATTGTTGCTATGGTTATGTCATTTTTAATATTGTAGGTGAAATGTGTCACAAATTTGTCAACTAACTTATCTCATTTGCATATTCTTTTGGTTAAATGGGAAAACCTTTTAAGTACTTGTCCTACAAGACTTCTCAGAAATAATCTCATTAGGTAGGTATGTTCAAATGCAATATCTATGCAAGTGGTATGGAAATCCCTCAAATTTTATATTGGGCTTCCCTTCCCTCTATATTTGGTGAAACTTTGGATAACATAGTTGTGAGGAAAGGGATGCATATATATGCTCTTGTCAAAAGGATGTAGATATAGATCTTGTGTGGAATAAATTTTCTTTGTTGATATTTTCATATCGTTGACTTGTTGTTGTAGCACATACAAATTTTTTCCAAGATGTCTATGAGAGATAAGGATTTTTTCACTTCATTAATAACCACATTATGATATGGGGGGCCCATGTTTGAGTTAACTTTTTGTAATCCAATATTTGGGGTGGATGAATTGAGGTTGGTCCCAAATGCATGTTATGGATTTTGGTTTGAATGTTAGGAGTGAAAGATGGAATTTGGTTTTGTACATTAGGAGTGAAAGTTGGAATTTGGTTGATGCATGGAGCATACATATTAAATTTATTTTGTAATGGGATACAACTTGTTTTATCATGTGGGTTTTTATTTCCATATTGTTGTGAAGGCCCTTGCATGTTGTTTTATCAATGAATACTGGAACTAGGACCTTGTTGTGACATGTTAGTATTCATGTTCAAATTGAAATTCGGTGTAATGTTTATCTTTTGAGGTTATGACTTAGGACTGCTAATGTATACCTTTAACATCTTGGGTGGATTATTGTTTGATTTATTTATTTTTATTGCAAAAGGGTTGGAAGATGAAGTCCCCATAGTATGAGATGACAATCCAAATGGATCAAATGTGTTGTTAGGTGGTTGTGTCATTACTTGGGTGCCTTGTTCTCCAAAATATAGTGTCATGTTGATCATTATGGTGTTTTTTGATGTTTCTCAAAATGGAAAAGTAGAATGCACTTGTTGAGTTGTATGATTGGGAGTGGATGCAGTATGTCCCTGATTTTGTGTGACATCACTTATTGGTGATGTGGAAAGTGTGTTGACATAAAACCAAAGAGGGAGTTTAGCTCCATTTTGTAGTGTTTTCATGATAAATCATTGGGGTTTAGTTTCTAATATCTCATCTACAAAGCATGATACACTAGGGTCTTGGGAAGCCACCTCAATTTCTTCTTCAGTTAAATGTATTTGGACATCTTGTAGTATGAACTTCTCAAAATGATTTGTAAATGAGTATCATGCCTTGGGTGCCTCATCGGAAGAAGATCCAAGCTTCATGTTTCTAGTTGGGCTAAAAAAGGGATCTTCATTTGTGTAGTCCATGTCTTTTCTTTTCCTTTGTAACCTAGTCTAGACCATATATATTAAGACCTACAAATTTATGGAGGGATATGAATTCTAAGAAATGTTAATACAATTTTGCTAAGTTTTTGGGATTTTAAGATATAATAAATTCCAAATGGTTATGCACTTATGACCAAGATTATGGTGCAAATTTACAATTAGAGGAAATCAAGATATGGTAATGTCACTATGACCAAAATTTATAGTGTGACTAAAGCTAAAATATGCAATGTTGCAAATGGAAGTTATGATGAAATATGTGATATGAAAAAAGTTATGATAGGAGATTAAGACTAAGAACCTTTATTGGAAATATGGAAAGGATACTAACCAAGCTAAGATAGCCCAAAGTAACAAATAAAATTGTTGAGTTCTTAAAAGGACAAAGACTAAAACGGATGATGATGAATTGAAAAAGTAAACCTTAAACTAGACTCATGAATTTGAAGGTCTAACTTAAATGATAAGGACTAATTGATAAAAATGAAAAGGTCAAGGAAAATCTAAATTTGTGACAATGATCTGATCAAAGGTATGATAATTCTCCTAGTCTAATGTCTAAATAGGGTGTATGCAACTAAGACTGACCTAGGGTTTACTAAGTAATCCGACGATGGAAAAAAGAAATGGAAACCTAAGTGAATGTAATGAAATGGATGGACCAAAATGAGAAAGTTTATGATTTGAGGAGATGGTTACTATTATGAATTGATTCAAAATGAAACTACACAAGAATCTTCCCAAATTTTTTGAAAACTAGCAATTGTGGTTCACTATCTCATAGATGAATTTTACCATATCAAGAAAATACATCTCATTTTCTTGCAATTGTATTTTATTGTCTTGCAAATGTGTTTCACTATTTTTAGTAGATGTGGTGCACTGTTTTACAATTGTGGTGTATTATTTTGCAGATGTGGTGAATAGTGTTTTGAAGTAATTTTTTTCTTGGTTATTTATGAAATGTGATTGAAGACACATCAATCAATCTGAAAAAAAAAATTTGGATGTTGAGTGTCTAGATTATATATTAATAGTGTATGTTCAAGGCTTATTTAGCCCAATTTCCATGGGTCTAATCACAAATTGACAAAAATTCACACACATAAAGCACTTCCCAATCCTAAGTTAAATGGAAAATGACAACAAATCTCAGGCCCACAACTTGGAATATCCTTCCACTCAAATGCAGTAACACCTTAATGAGTGTATACACTTTTTCTTTGTGAGATAGGATAGGTAGGGGCCTCAAAAATTGGAAGGATGACCCAATCACCCTCTCCTTGGAAAGCTAAAAGTAGCTTATGCTAAGAAAGGGATTTTTTTCTCATATCAAGTGAGCCATATGGTGAGTAACTTCAAGGCATGATGCACATCCCTTGCACTAAGAATAACAACAAAAGTAACTCAATCAATAGGGTGGGCCTCTAATTAATTTTTTCTAGTTGTTGCTCGAGAACTTAATGCCTTACTAGAACCTAGTAAGCCATTTAAAGCTTTAAGAAACCCTACTTGGGGCTCTAAATACCTCACAAAAATATGGGTATCTCCCCTTTTAGATTGACACTATGAGGAAGGTACTCACCATTTTGACCTTGGATTTCACCTTAATCTTTTGTATAGTGGCCCCAATGAAAAACTGCTCTGGTTCAGCCCTTTAGAGTGACCACTTAGCCAAAGGTAGGCCCTTCTAGAAAGGTTACACAAAAGAGATACAAATAATTATTTTCATCTTATGAAAATGAAAGGAGAGAGCGTAGACATATATTTGATCCCACTATCAAATTTTCATTAACCTTGTAAATGAAATGTGTGGTGTGAAAATGAGAGTGTTGAAGAGGTTTTTTTATTCCCAAGATCATATGAAATACGAGGGAAGAGCATGCTCACCTAAAAACGAAAACAAGATCATAAATTTATGCAAACACTTGTTCTTTTTAAGCCGAAATTAAAAGTATGATATTGCAAAGACACTTGTTTTTTTTATGCCCAAATCCAAATTTTCCTACTTTAAAAATAAAAGATACATAAGACCCTACAAAATAATGCATTAGTAGTCTTGATAATAATGTATTCTCCCAATAGAATCCACAAGCTACAAACCAAATATTAGTAACACCAAAACCCTCTATCCTACTGAATGGAAGATGCATAAAATGAAAAGCTCTAAATTTAAACCCCCCCTTTTTTTTTATATAACATTTTTTGTATATTGACCTAATCAATGAGATTCAATTTTTTTGAAATTTTTTTCCCTCCAAAAATTAAAACACAAGAAGACACCACTTTTGAAATTTTGAGAGCTTTTTGAAAATGTAAAAAAAGTCAAAAGAATTTCTTAATTTTAGCCCTAGAAAGTAGACTTATTGAAAAACCCTAAATTTTAAAGATTTGATTTTTCACAAATTATTTTTCATCAAAATTAGAAACATAAAAAAATAGAAACCCATTAGAATTCTAAGAGATTTCCATAAATATAAGAAAATCCAAAAAATTCATTGATTTTCTCCCAAAATTATTTTTTCATTAAAAATCATCAAAAAATTACAAATCACTCAAAAAAATATCCAAAAAATCTAATTTTTTGACTAGAATCTCTGAATATCATCCCCAATATACAAAAAAAAAGTGAAAAAACTCATAGCCATTTGTGAGATATGATCAAATATTTCTAAAACCCTAATTTTCAAAGATCTATTTTTTTGCTCATTTTTTCATCAAAATTAAAAACAAAAACAATGGACCCCCAATATAAGAAAATCCAATAAAAACTATTGATTTTCTCCAAAAACTTATCTTTTCATGATAAATCATAAAAAAGAACAAAAAATGCTCAAAATAGATCCAAAAAATCTAAATTCTGACTAAAAGCTCACGATATCATCCCCAACCTACAAAAAAAAAGTGAAAAAATTTGTAGTCATGAGTGAGATATGATCAAATATTTCAAAACCCTAGGATTGTGTCTCCAACCCTACCTACAAAATGTTAGTATCCAAATTTCTTCTTAAAATAACAATATGAGGCTAGGAAAACTTACAAAATTTCAAGTCACATCGAGTTCACCAATGTAGAATAGGGTAAAATAAAGGAAAAGGGCATGAATCAATAGTGTCAACCACAAAATACATAAAATCAACCCCTAAAGAGCCTAATCCAATAATGAAGCACAAATGAACATAGAAACATCAAATAATAAAGCAATATTACCAATAATGCCTATGCCATGGTTGAATCACCTTCAATGGTCTTCTCCATTTTGCTTTATATTCTTGTTTTCCCTCAGATTTGTAGTATGCAAGAATAAACCTAGTGATAATGACAAAAAATATCAAAGATAGTAGTAGTGGTTGTCTAGAATTGAAATGAAATGAATAGATCTCTTTTATAGAAAACCAAATTTGAATGAAGGGCCAAGATTAAAAGACGAAGAATGATGTTGATCAATGGATGAGATTTCTTTGAGAAGCAAGGAAATAGGGTTAGGGAAAAATTAGGGTTAAGGATGGATGATAGAGCTTAAAATGTAATTAAAAATTATCAAGGGTGGAAATTAATAGAGATGAAGAGACAAGAATGCCATGGAAATGAAGGTTGCTGAAGTAAATTAAATAATTATAAAATTATTAATTTAGGATTGAAAGTGAACAATTAAATAAAAAGGATTATTTAATTATAGAAGAAAGGGAAAAGGTTGAATTTTAATCAAAATAACTACTAAATTAAAAGTAGAGGAAAAGGAAAAATTAGTAAATAATTAAAATAATTATTTACTAGTGGAAGGAAAAGGTGGAAATTAAATAAATAGGATTTATTTAATTATGGAAGAAAAGGCTGATGAATAATCAAATAATTAAAATACTAATTTAACTCTAGTATGAATGAAAGAAAATAATTAAATAAATGAGAATTTATTTAATTGTTGAGATAAAGGATTAATTAGTGATATAATTAAACAAATATAATTTATTTAATTAATAAAGGAAGAATAAAAGGGGAAAATGAATTAATTAAATAACTAAAAAATAATAATTAATAGAATAATATGACTTTAGACCATAATTAATTAATTAACATTATTAATTAGGTAGAGAAGAAGGGGAATCGATAAAGAAAATGGTGTTCACAAGCCTAGGACATTTTTCAACTTCTATGTTACTAATTTTCAAAGTGAACACATCTTGAAAAATAAAAAATTGAGGGGTTCCCCCTTAACATTTTTAAAATTTGATTGAATTTTTTTAAATATGTGCAAAATGGAGCCTACTTTAAGAAAATGTAATTTATTTTGAAATTTTGAATGGTTGAAAATAATTTTAAAAATATAATAGATTTATTTTTGACAAAAAATAGATACACTAAAAAAAGATATTAAAGATGAAAACCTTAACATACTCAAAATGTAAAAAAAATTACATGGTTAAAAATCTAATACAAAGCTTAACATTATCGGTGTATTTTTTGACTTGACAATGAAACACATGTAAACCTTGTTGAATGTACAAGACAACTAAGATGGGGGTGAATCATTTGTACATTAAAACATCAAAACCCTAATTAAATTTTAGATCCACATCAACTTAATTAACCCTTAATTTGTTATAATGACTTAGCATGGAAGAACATAATTGAAACAAAAACACTTCAACACCATGAATGATAGAACACCTGATTTATGTGGAAAACCCAAGAAGCAAATGACCATGGTGAGGATTAACTCACAATATAAAGTAATTGCAACATCAATTATAGTAGGCTCACTACCCAAAAGAAAGAAGGGTTCACTATCAATGGCTCGGTGTTAGATTATAGAAAAATAATAAAGAAGAATGTTACAATGATAAATCCATCTCAATGCAATAGAAAAGTTCACCACAACATCTCCGACACATTCACAACCATACTAAAGATTGTAGACACCTTCTTCTTACTACTTCATATATTATAATGTTGGAAACAAGCCACACTGAGAAGGGGGGGTGAATCAGTGTAGTGCAAAAATTAACTTCAGTAGTCTTTAACTTTAAAGCATCAATAACATTCATTCATAATGCATAAACAAGAAAAGAAACACAACACCACAACACCAATATTTTTACGAGGAAACCCTGTTAGGGGAAAAACCACGATGGATGGTCAATCCACAAGTATGATTCTAAGTATACTCAAAAGTGAATATTTCAAGGGAATGCAGTTGCATTCAGGTGCACTGCCTAGAGCTCACTACTCAAAACAAAAAGGGCTTGCTCCCTAAGATTTTAGATTAAAACCATCTGAAGATTTGAATTGAAGAATTAGCATCTAGAATGCCTAATTATAGTTTCAAATAAAGAACATCAATTGATTTGTTCTTCTACAGACTGAATTTGGAATTTTGCTCTGCTCTTCTTGTGCATATAACACAAATCATCTATCCGCAAGTGAAACTACGCATTATCAAACCTCTAATATGCTCTAACTCATTGATCAGACTATAACACAACTCATACACCACACAAAATTATACAGAGGATCAAGTATATATATCTGCAATATAGGCTTCTTTTACACACTATTGGCTTCAACAAAACATAAGATAATTACAACTGTCGGCTTATATTATGGGAAATATACAATACGTACCCATAAATGTCAGCCACAACTTGGCTAGGACCCAAAGAATGATGTACAAACATAGATATACTTAACTAATTAGTTCCCATACATCCGCGACTTTGTATATTCAAGTAGTCAGCCTTAATACAAGAAAGCCTGAGAACAAAACAACAGAATCTTCCATCTTTCACATAATCTGGTATGAGCCACTGCACTTTAGAAGAGATAGGGTTAATATACCAACAAGAATTCCCTGAGATGTGAAAAGAAAAATAATAGTCAAAGATGATCTTACAAATCAAAGAACTCTAAGTTACCGGATATGTTGTTCTCATTGAATACTTCTGAGTCTTCTTGCCAGTAGGAGAAAATTATGGAGTGTAGACCTAATGGATGATTATGGTTGCCATCAATGAAAAAAACAAGTGATCCTCACACTGTATCTTGCCAAAAATCTCCCCCTTTTGCATTGATGGAAAGACTTAGTGAAAAATGACTAAGTGTCCGATCAGTACCAAGATAGACTATACCGCTCAACAAAAAATAAAAAATGTGATTCTCCAATTCTCCCCCTGAGAAGATTAAACATTTTTCACTCTATTCCTTCTCCCCCTTTGGCATCAATGGAAAAGGTGGGTGTCTAATGCCAAAAATGTATTGATAAACAAAAATTGTTTGAGAAAAAACTGTAACTTACATGAACTGAAAAATAGCAGCAAAGTCTTTCTTTAGCTGAACCAGATTTGTATTCCAAATCCTCCTAAGAATTTCCAAAATTGTAATGTGACCATAGGTCAGAAAGGATTGAGTCTCTACATACTCCAAGTTGGATGGATTTGCAACTTTTAAAGAATCCTCTCCTTCTTTGAGAGCACTTGACAATATTTCAAGTTTTGGACAGATGATGCTTTGGAGTTCACAACTTCTGGCAATAATTTTGTCATTTTTTGTGTTTCAACCCTTGTATATTGCTGAGCAGAGACATCACTTCTCCTTATGTTTTCCCAACACTACTAGTTATTGGATGAAATTATTCTGAGATAGCATTTAGTTTGAGTTCCAGCTCCTTGACCTTCTTTTCATTTTCCTCTATAAATTTTGAGAAAGATAGGCATGCTTTATAAATATTTCTGCCTTCAAATAATTCATCCTTCACATTCTTAGTGCATGTTGTTAAGAGTGATTTATCTTGATTAATCAATTCTATCATGCTACTAAATCTTTTGGCATTGAATTCTTTCTACACTTTCGTCATGGCTAATTTTTCAAATGCCTCAAAATGAGTGTCAATAGAGTTGATTAGCCTTTTTAGCTCACAGGAGGATGAGCTAGCTAGATGTTTTACATAAGATGGAATTAGTTTCTCCAATACCTCGGACGCCAAATTTAATAGTTTGATGTCCTCAACATGAGATTTTAGTAACTCCTCTCTTGCGTGAGCTTGAGCGAGTGTAGCTATTCTCATCTCCTAGACTGGGCTCAAGGTAGATAAGTGAATGGGACCATCGATCAATTTTGCATCCCGTTCTTCCTTTTGTGCAACTAAAAATTTCTTGACAACTTCAGTAGTGTTTCTTGTAGCAACTTGATATTCTTCCTTTTCCTTGACAAGTGTTTCCCCAATTGAAGGTGTGGGATTGGCTTCATATTTTTCAACTAAAATATTTTGAAGTATTTCTACCTTTTCAACTAAATTATTTTCAGGTGCCTCCACTTCCATGGGAATTTCAGCATTAGCATTAGCACCAATATCATTATCAACATTTCCTTATCCTACTTCATTTTCCAAATTAAGGAAAACATTATCAACATGGGTTTCCTAAGTCACTGTATCAATTTTTTCACTAAGCAGTATTTCTCTTAGAATTTTCTTTGTTTCCTTTGTGACTTCTTTTGTTTTACCAATAATAAGTTGGTTAACCCTTGTTTTACTCTTGAACTTGTTTTCTGATCTATTCAGGAGTCTCTTCATTTCATCTAGAGACATAACTGGACATGGTTCAACTAGAATCCTTTCTCTCATTTGTTTTTCTTCATTTCTAGCACTTAACATCCTGGCTTCCAGAATGTCATATAATTTTTTTGACAAAATATCCATTATTTCAATCAAAAACTTATTGAAAGCGTTCATGTGTTTTATAGTTGCCTCTTCCAGAATTATTTTATTAGAAACATTGAAAGATTCATACCATTTCTAAAGTGGTTTCAAATTTCCATCCTGAACCATAGTTTTTTTAATAACTTGTATAGACATACCTGATTCATTCTTTTTTTATTTCTTCTTGGCTTGATCACCTTCACCAAAAGGATTTCTTTGTCTGCAGCTGCTTTAGTGCCTTGATTCTAGATCTACTTGATTTTTTTATCAAATTATGTCTCCTCATCATTTGAGATAGCCATGTATACTCTATTTCTTTTCTTCTTTCATTCATTTCCGGATCTTTTAGAATCATATTTTATGGGAGTAACCTTTTCTATAGGGGCTGACTATGATATAGAGCTTCTTGTAGTCCTAGTTCTACTGGATTGCACTGCCAGACCATCTAAATTTGTTCTTGATGCTTCTCTAGTAGCTTGTCTTGTTGCTTCATCTTCAACTTTTTTCTATCTACCCTTTTTGATCAACTTTGGAGATATTCCCATGCTTTTTGTGAGAATCTCAACTTCTTTTCTCACACGCTTAGTGCTAACAGGATGTATAAACTCACTTTGTACCTTTTTATTATTTTCAGCATATGTTCTGAATCTTTCCTTTGCCGAATCAACTGGTTTTCTTAGGATATGTTGAGCATACATGTCTAGGACTGCTCCATCAACTTCATAACCCATAGGGATAATCTAGACTATTCTAGGATCAATGACCTCCATCATACACTGATCAATGCTCACCATAAATCAAATATAATCTTTATTATTTTCTACAATAGAGGTAGGAACCCTCTCTCTTGCTCGCATCATATCCTAGAAATCTTTGAAATATCCCCACATAGTAGTGTTCCTTGATTTTGTGTCTCTGGTACTATACAACTGATCTCTGATTTTTTCAATTACCAAAGTGTCTTTTCAACATTGAACTTTTCTGATTGTCGGAATCTGATTCATGAAATAACAAAACAAGCATAGTAGCAAGGTACCATATTTGAATGAGCTTTTCTTATCCTTCTTTATTTTGGCTAGATTTTCCATTAGTTGGATCCTCAACAACTCACATAGATCATAGTTGGCATTCCTTTTAATCATCTAGTAGGTTGTATAAATTGTTGTGCTAGATACTGAATTTTCTCGGCTAGAATGGTAGATTTTGTAACCAATTACCATGGAGTAAAATTTTATGTTGATATCAATGATTTTGTCTATGGCCATATCCCTTCTATTGTAAGTCGATCTAGTTGCATCTATGACAGTTTGGTTTTTCACAGATTTGAGAATGGGCAACCCACCAGAAGAGTTCAAACCGGTTACAACACTAATAGATTCCATAGTGATTTTTAATGGGATGGTAAGCAACATGAATTCATCATGTACTCAACTTAGAATGTATCAGACCCATTCTAATTCCATAAAAATGAGAAACTTAGCCATTTGTACAAATTTATTTGTTTCTAAAATCTTATGCTCTGGCTTTACATGGAATTCTTCATCAACAATATGATGTCTATACATATCCAAAATTTGGGAGCTACCCAGTTCTTCAATATTCACATGGATATAAACCTTAATGTATTTCGTATGCAAAACTCCATGCGAGACCAATGAAAAGACTTCTAAATGGTCAGTCTCAAGAGATTTATAGGGATGCCATTTTTATTTCAATCAAGGATGATCCTTGAATTCTACTACCAAAGGAGTATTCATTTTTCCAAAATCACAAATTTATAGATTTTCTATAACATACCTTTTTCGCTAGATTGCAATTGAAATGCTGAATATCTTCCGACGCTCGAATTTTTCCTCAAATCACCAAGGATTGCTTGTGAGCTCTTCGGAATTATTTTCTTCAAAATGCAAGGTGAGAAATGAAGTGTGAAATGATTTTTTATCCTTTTTCACCTAACACTTTTATTCGCAATAAATGTTGAAACCCTAATACATCTAGTTACATTGTATCTCTACACAGTGGCAAACAAAACATTTGCAGATCTCCATTTCAGCATACTAATCCCTCTAATGAGTTCAATAGCATTGGTTGGTTGGTTATGCATCTATTTAACACATTTGTATCCTCTTTCACTTTTCAGTTAGGTGTTCATTTGATTTTCTTTAACAAATCTCCCTAGGCCATAGGCCTGAGACTAATTCCAAGAGGAATTACCAGAAGTAGGTTCTAGTGTTTGCGCACTCTCTTCAGTAGAAGATTCTTTCTTTACCCATTTATTCTACATTTGTTTCCGTACTATATCTGTACTGATTTTTCCTTTTACTTTGATTTATTTCTACACATTTCTCTTTTGGTTTACCAAACCTTTTCTATTCCAGCAATATGTTTCTATATGACTAAATTTGTGGCAGTAGTGGCATATAACATTTATTTGTTCAGACAAGTTGTTTTGTTGGTTTCCACTTGATCTGCATTGGTTAGTAGTATGACCAAATCTATTACATGTGTAACATCTAATATTTCTATGAAATTGATTCCTCATGCTTATGCATTCATTTGACTTGTGACCTATCTTATGACAAATGAAACATTGTCCTAAAAAATGTGGACCACTTTGATTCATCCTACTTCTACACTGAGAATCCATATGTCCAAACTTATTGCATTTGAAATAGTATCCACTAAATTTATGAGCATTAGGTTGTCTTACCAGATGCCTTTCATGTTTATTCATTTGGTTTCTTTTCCTGAATTTCCTTTGTTCAAAATCCTTTTGTCTTGATTTTGAGCTTTCTCCTTCTTCAAATCCAGGACCTCTTTTGTCACCATGAGTCCTCTGAATATTAATTAGTTCATTGAGCATGGCTGAGCTAGATTTTAACTTTTCCTTGTATTAATTTGCATCATCAAGTTCATTTCTGACATCATCCAACTGATTTTCAAGAGCTTCTTCATTATTTCTAGATGCTTCCAATTCATCATTTAATCGACTACATACCTCAAATTTTTCTTTCACGGATTGAGCCAGACTTTCTTCATTCTTCTTTATATCTTCAATTTCTTTTGTAATCTTCATCATGATGGATTCCATTTCAAGCTTGAGAAATGTATTCTCTTGAGTAATCTCTTCACATTAATTTGTATTATCTTTCATATTTTTAATGGACTGATCATCTTCATCATTGTGTTGAATTTGATCACAAAGTTCCTTTCTCTTTTCTCTTGACTTATTGATTTTGTCTTTCAGGGACTCGATGATTTTTTTTGCATCTTTGATATTTTCTTGTAGTTTCTGGACTTTATCTTTTGACTAATCAAGGACATCTAGGGTTACCATAAGCTTCTATTCAAAATTTATTGAATCCATTAACATATTTTCCAAGATATCCCAAAGTTGTTAGACTTATTTCTTCTTTAGAAGAACTAGCTTTGATAAAAATTGTTGGAAACAAGCAACATTAAGAGGGGGGGTGAATCAGTTTTGTGCAAAAATAAACTTCAGTAGTCTTTAAATTTAAATCATTAATAACATTCATTCATAATGCATAAACAAGAAAGGAAACACAACACGACACCACCAATATTTTTACTTGGAAACCTTGTTAGGGGAAAAACCATGGTGGCTGGCCAATCCACAAGTATGATTTTGAGTATACTCAAAAGTGAATATTACAAGGGAATGCACTTCCATTTAGGCACACTGCTCAAAACAAAAAAGGGCTTGCTGCCCAAGTGTTCAGATTAAAACCATTTGAATATTTGAACTAAAGAATTAGCCTCTAGAATGCCTAATTATAGTTCCAATTAAAACACATCAATTGATCTTTTCTTCTATAGACTAAATCTGGAATTCTACTCTTCTATGCTTGTGCACATAACACATACCATCTATTGGAAAGTGAAACTATGCATTATCACACCTCTGCTCTGCTCTAACTCACTGATCGGACTATAACATAACTCATACACCACACAAAATGATACGGAGGATCAAGTATATATATCCACAATATAGGTTTCTTTTACACACTATTAGCTTCAACAAAACATAGGATAATTACAACTTTTGTCTTATATTATGGGAAATATATAATGCGTACCCACAAAGGTCGACCACAACTTGGCTAGGACCCAAAAAATGACATAAAAACATAGATATACTTTATTACTTAGTTCCCATGCATCCATGACTTTGTATATTCAAGTAGTCAGACTTAATACAAGAAATCCTCATAACACAACAACTGAATCTTCCATCTTTCACATAATCTGGTATGAGTCATTGCGCTTTAGAAGAGATGAGGATAATATACCAACAAGCATTCCCTAAGATGCATAAAGAAAAATAATAGTCGGAGATGATCTTACAAATCAAAGAACTCTAAGTTACCAGATACGTTGTTCTGATTGGATACTTCTGAGTCTTCTTGCTAGTAGGAGAAAATTATGGAGTGTGGACCTGATGGATGATTATGGTTGCCATAAATGACCACCAAGTGATCCTGATAGTGTCTCTTGCCAACATATAACTCATTAAAACTCAGAATAAACTTCACACTTTTGCACATCACAACTTTGCACTTTGCAACACACTCATCATTGCTTCATTCCACACACATCCCTCATGAGCACGACTCTTATATATACCATCTTCAACATTGAAAATATTATCCAAGGTTAGATATGTACCTCAACCATGTAATTTCAAATTAGTTTAGATCCAAAACATTTATGTAATGGAAAGGAATGAAGGAAAAACACAACACACATTAACTTGGACCTAAATGCACTCATACACACCACACAATGCTTCTACAAATACCAAATTAGATCCATAATTAGTGTAAATACCCAAGGTTAGTAAAACCCATGTAAACACCATTAAAAAAACATGATTCCTATGATCCAAAGAAAAATCATGAACAACATACATCACTTGAACATAATCTAGAATATTCCATGAACACCCTCAAATCCAACAAATTCCTTCACAACAACTTGCACTTGAACAATGCACATACCTAGTACACTGAGACAGTCTTCCATACTTTGTAACTCAAGAAACCACCTTGGAGAGAACCAAACCATGAAAAACCTCAACTAAAGATAGATATGAGCAATACCAACATACTTCTAGATCTACAAGACCAAAAATCAAACTATGAAGAAATATAGAGAAAATTCATTTCTCTAAGACACCATTGCAACACAGTTCATGCACTAGTGAACACAAATTTCTTTGCACAATGATCTAAACCAGATTTTTTTCTGATATAACACCTTTGAACTCTTTTGACCATCATATCATAGCCACACAAGTATATTTTCAACACAAAAGAAATGTTGACCAAAACTAGAACACTACTCTATAGCACATAACACGCCATCAATACAATTCTTTCTCTTTTATTAAAATTTTATCAAAAGAACTTGGAAACCAAGCACTAGAGACACATATTCATCATCTTCAACACTTCCTCACTACCACAAAACTATCTACAACAATGAAACTCAACTATATATCCGTAAGAAAAATCTTATCAAAGAAAAACTAGAGGTTGACACTAGTAACACTGACTAATGCCAACATAATGAAACTAATAAAATTATCTCCCCAAATAATCTTGTCATTGACCTATTGACATCAATTTCAACAAATAATCTTTTTGGCATCAATGACAATACCATCTCAACACCAATTTCTCATACTTGCAATGATCTTCCCCCTTTTCATTTATGGCAACACATGATGTTAATAACCATCAACAACAAACACAATAGCTCTAATTACCCACACACTACTCCATACCAAATCTTTTCAACTCTTTCCCTTTCTCCCCCTTACATCATTCTCTCCTCTTCCATTTTTCTCTCTTCACCTTAATGTCTCCCCCTTAGAAACTTATCTTTTTCACGTAACTTTCTCCCCCTTTCACATCAATGGTAAAGGGAAACATATTTGTGTTTCTACCCCATTGATATTATACATAATTATACCTTATCATAACCACTATGCATACTCCCCCTTGGGATCACACAACAAATTTCATCAACTAGCAACCACTATCAACATTTACCCCTATCTGCAACAATCCATAATGCCTTTGCCTACTCCCCTTGAGAGGTATCCACGAACATCAATCTAGAACAAAAAAATGAATCTATATTTCCATTAGGGTGATGCATAACCTTATTCATCTAGTTAAAAGGAGGGGAAAACCCCGAGTTCTCCCAAATATATTCAAAAGTATCCTTAGGAGGATCCTTAGTAAATATGTTAGAAACTCAATCCTTTGTAGGCAAATATTCAAGCTTTACATCATTCTCTACAACCTTCTCTCTCTAAAAGTGATACTAGATTGGGTTATGTGCAAGATCATGATGGGCCAAAAAGTGGTGATATGATGGGTATGTGGCTGACAACTTTTTTTTAAACCAAAATTGATGAAATGAAAAGGGTTTTTAAAGGATATTCTCAACTTTCCACCAATATAAAAAATGATTTACTTTAAATTTAATGAATAATTATTATTCATTTTCTATTTTAATTATGACTAAAGTCCTAATTGATAGCCCGATTGAGAAAACATCTATATCTTTCAAAAAGTATCACATTTTTTAAATCCAAAACATGTGTCACATTCTATGCTTCACATACTATAGGATTAAAAAAAAAATGAATTTCATGAAGTTTTGACCAAGTTAAGGTGGTTAGGCACACGACTTTTTATATTTTTAAAAATTTTTAATAACAAATTCATAATTAATTATTTACATGGAAAAAATTTACAAACAAATATGCATCACATCGAGACATGAGTCCTCTACTTATATCTAAAATCTTATAAAAAAATATTATCATTTTATTGTGATTAGGGTGGTTAGACAGACACGTACTTCTTATTTTTTCCCTGAAATTTAAGTGCTACTACATTGAAATTTCAAATTTTCACCAAATAGATTTAAAAAAAATAAAATCTAGTAGTTTAGAAACTACATTCAATTTGCTACAGATTCTATTTTTACATATTTTTGAAATAATATAGATAACTTATTCAATTTTTTACATCAAGTTTCCTAGCTCTGATTTTTCTAAATTTTTTGCCACTTAAGGGCCTATTTTTTCCATGATGATCTTGCACATACCCATTGAGATATTCTTTGGCCTTGAGTGCATTACCAAATTATTTGAAATAGTGATAACACTTGTATTATCACAAGAGATAGAAATTGTTTCATCATATACCACTCTAATATCTTTCAAGATTTACCTCATACACAACACCTATGTGAAAGAAGATGTTGTAATGTACTCTTCCTTTATAGTAGATAAAAAACTAATTCTTTCTTATTTCTTAACAAAGACACTAATCTACATCCAAGAAATAATGCACAACCACTTCTACATTTCCTATCATAAAGAAATCTTTCCCAATCTACATTTGTATAAGCAATAAAAGTAAAATCAATATCCTTTGGATATCACAAGCCATGTTCTGGAGTGCCCTTTAAGTATTTGAATATCATCTTTATTGCTACAAAATTTGACTCCCTAGGATCTTCTTGAAATATACCCAAAAGAAAAACTACCTACATAATATCAGTCTAGTAGCAATCAGGTATAACATTTCTCCAATAATTGATCTATACATGCTCTGATTAGCCTTGGGATATTCATAATTCTTTCTCAACTTGAAACCAATAATGATAGGGATACATACCCATTTAGAATCTTCCATTCCAAACTTCTTCGACATTTTCTTGATATATTTTGATTGTGAAATGAATATACCTTTATCTTTTTTATTAATTTGTAGTCCAAGGAAGAGATTCATCTCACCAAACATTGAAATTTCAAATTCATTTTGTATTTTTTCTATAAACTTATTACACATAGCTTCATTACCTCCAAAACTTATGTGATCAACATACACTACTATAATCAAGATTTGATCTATTTAAATATTCTAGTAAATATTACTATCTACAATACATTTATTGAATCGTTGTTGTAACAAGTACCCATCTAGCCTTGCATACCAAGGTTTGGGAGCTTTCTTTATTCCATAAAGTTCCTTCTTCAATTTGAAAACCATATCTAGTTTTTTTGATAACTGAAATCCTCTTGGTTGATCAATGTATACTTCTTCCAACTCACCATTGACGAAAGAAAATTTCACATCCATTTGATAAGCCTTGAAATACTTATGTGCTACAAAAGATAAAAATATAATGATAGATTCCATTCTTTCCACCAGAGAAAAATTCTCCTCAAAATCTATTCCTTCTACTTTTGATCAGCCTTTTACACGCAACCCTATCCTTATTTCTTACCACTTCTCCATTCCCATTCAGTTTCTTCTAGAATACCAAAATCATTCCAATTACATTCTTGTTTGTTGGTTGTTGAATGAATGAGAAAACTAAGAGGGGGGGTGGATCAGTTGTACCAAATTAAAACATCAAAACCCTCAAAAGTAATCAAATCCACAATAATTAATTAAATCCCCATTATATTAAAGTGATTAATCATGAAATTCACATAAAAGAAAATGAAATAACAATACCATACATAAGAGAACACAAAATTTACATGGAAAATGCAATGAGGGAAAAACCACAGTGATTATTAGCTCACAACATAGGTAATTGAAAAATTGGTACAAGGGCTCACTGCTAGAATAGTACACACTATCAAAAAGGGCTCAGACCTAGGGTTCACAACCATAGAAAGAAACAAATAAGATAGAAGAGAAATTTTAAATAGAGAATAAATTTTCAATGCAACAAGGAATCCACCACAAATGCTTGAATAATTTTATAGCCTTGCATGAAAGATTGCAAACACCTTTAGCTCACTGCATTTTTTGAATCCAAAACTTTGTAGTTTTTGCTGCTCTACTAAAATTCACATCTATAATTTTGTAATTTACATCACATTCATCACTTTCATCTATCTCAAATATATCTTACCTCTCTCTTGCATCTTACAACAACACCACTCTTATGTATATCAACCTCAACCTTGAAAACCCTCTCCAATGTCAAAAACTATTTGTTACACTTAAAATTTCAAATGAGGTTGGCACCCAAACATTCTCACGGTGGATATGAATGAAGGAAACCCATATAAATCCTTAATTAGGACCCAAATTAATCCTAAAACAACTCAACAGAGTTTCGTAAACTTCACATGTAGTGTTAACACAAGGTTAGCTAATACCCATGCAAACACCTCAAAACATTAAGTAGATGCTTCTTTAAATCAGTCCAAAAATTATAGACAACAAAATTAACCTGAACATGATTTAGAATAATCCATAAGACACCTAAGATATAGCAAATACTTCATGCAAAATAGCATCATAGAAATACTTCAACCCAGAACATCTAGTTAACCTTATAAGAATACTAGCATATACACACAATATTGTACCAAATAAAGTGAAACCTTTAATTATGAAAGATTCAAACATTATAAAATAATTCCAAAATATACACAACCTAAAGAAAAAATAAAGAGAAACATGAAGGAAATAATTTTCTCCCAAACCACAAAAAATAACACTAAAAAATTGGTTCAAACACTAGCAAAAATATCTCACTACATAGCTATCCAAAAACCCAAATTATAGATATAAAAACTACTGAAAACCTTGAACAACATCTCAGATCTACATAGGTAGAGCATCAACATAGAATAAACATAGATCACATTTCCAAGCATGTTTTGAACAATTACACAACATTATTTTCTCTGTTTGTTAAATTTTCTCAAAAGCACTTGGAAACCATGTACCATAGAAATTATCTTAGCATATTACTTCATTCCAATACATCTCTAGACACTACGACATAAATATAGCTCCATGCACTCACAATAATTCCTCAATATTTCAATTATACCTATGCAACTTGCAACAAATTGTTTTCCTTTTTTTCAAAATTTTGTCAATATCCTCGACATCTTGATCATGAAGTAACCTTGATCAACACATATTTTACATCAATTACAGCACCATCCTATTGAAAATAATGACAAAACCTTCATACTTGCAAGAATCTCCCCCTTTTTCATTGATGGAAACACATAATGTTAAAAACTATCAAAGACAACACAATAGCTTTGAACATACTCTCTCATAATTTTCTTTTACCTTCTCTCCCCCTGTGTAGATAAAAAAAATTGCATGCTTCTTTCTCCCCTTTTGAAATCAATGTAGAAGAATAAAAAAAATTCATTGTTCTCCCCCTTTGATATTGAACTGAGATACTTGCTTAGAATACTCCCCTTTAGGAGTATACCCAACCAAGTCAACAATTATGCAAAATGACAACACATGACACTACCTACTCCCCCTAAGAGGTAGCCACCAATATTAGTCTATAAAAGAGATGAATCTATATATCTGTAAGACCCCTCTATTTTTCTCTTTTGACCGAATAGTGTTTTGTTTGGTTAGGCCTTATTTTCTATTAAGTGCTTTGACTTGAACTCAATTGCTATCTGATTGTTATCTATAAAGTTATGCGAATGTTATATTTCAGTGTGATGGTGTATTTTCCTGATGTAATTATTATGTCATGCTTTGGATTAGCATAGTGGATAATTAAATTAATGATATTTATGCTTTTGATTATATTAATGATGTTAGATTCGTATGTCAGTGATACTGTATTGGTGAAGGGGACGAATCACATCACTCACTTGCGAGCGCCTTGCGATTTTGTGATTTCCTCTTCACGGTGTGTTTTAATTTTAACATATATATGCATGTGAATATACTTTGTATTTGCAGGTTGACAGGTACAGGACATCGCCTCCACTTGGTTTCACAGGTGAGAGCGTGTTCAATATCCTATGGTATTCGATTGGGAGATAGTAGCTAGGTTTCTGTGTCAACTCGTCACCCTAGTCCTAGTATGTTGTCAGTTGTTTGTCAGGTTGTGTTGCTTTGAATTTTGTGCCTCTCTTCGTTATTTAATTGCAAGTTGGAAAAAGGAATTAAATGGGTTTTTAGTATTTAAGTGGTTGATTGAATTAGTTGGTTATTTTGTAGAAAATGTTATTTAAAGTTATTAAGTTAATTTAATTTAATTGATAAAATAATTTAAATCTTGGATTAGATTTATTTTATTAATTAATTATGTTGAAATGAAGTTAACTATGCATTTTGGAAATATAGATATTCTGGAACTAGAATTATGTTGGAAATTTTGAAAAGGTTTAAATTTCATTTTTTGAAAATTAGAAAATGTGAAAATTGAAAAAATAGAGATAATTGAGATATTTTCAAAAGTTTGACTTTGGGGTTGAGGAGATATTTTCATTTTTGGCTATTATTTGGATTTTGGGTAAAATTTTGGGAGAGGATGAAAAAAATTGGAAAGAATGGAGCAAAGGAGAAATTTTGCATGTTGTGGATTGCTTGGAGGAACTGGACTCTGAAGAGGGATTAGTGCACCCTTTGGCATCCTCTGTTGGAAACCAGGTTTTCTACATATTTGAATTGTTTTATTTGGATAAAATTTATAATTTTTTTCATGTTGTTGAAATCTTGTGAAATCCTATATGAAATTGAAGAGAACCTCCTCATTCAATCTGTGTTTCTCAAGATAAAATTGGTAATATGGCTTTAGATAGTTCTTCCTAAAATTTATCTGCTCAATTTGACCTTTTAATGTAAAATTTTAGATTCACGAATATATATATATACATATTCATATATTTATATATGTATATACATATTGTTTATATATTTTCCATGAATGGGGGTTATGCTACCAAAACAAGATTTAAAATACTTGGATATAAGGATGCAGAGTCCAAGAAAAATCCATAGGTTGTGTGTTTAAAATAACAAATAAAAAATTAAAAAAAATGTGTTGTGTTGGGGGTTGGGGCTCAACCCACGGCCACCCCCATGGGAGGCACTGTGGGGAGCCGCACCAACCACCCCCACCATCACCACTATGGTGGCTTAGCATCGCCGCCACCCCTATGGGTGCAGTTGTGCGTCGACCGTCGTTCGCCAACCTCCCTCCACCTTCGGCGTTGCCGCCACCGGGCTTGGCCACCACTCCGCCCTGCGCCCCACTCCAAAACCCTTCACTCAGTGCCATTCATGTCACTGCCTGTGGATTTTGTGGTCAGCGCCTTGTGTAAACTGCCGACCTTTAGGCATGCAGCCTGAGAAAGGCAGGGCCGCCCAACCCTTAGGGTTGGCACGCGGCCCGAGGCCCATGGTGGCCTTTTGTCACACAAAAATAATAATAATAATATATGTATTTTTATTATTTTTATAATATATTAATTTAATATTGAAATATGAATATATTTTGTATTATATTAATATATTATTAAATAATAATATATATATAGTGGTTTTGGTTATTTCTTTAATAGATATATTAAATGGGGAAATTGAATAAAAGAAGGAATGTTAAATTTAATTGGAGGGGTTTTTGAATTATTTAATGATGTTTAATTATTTAAATATACATAGGACAAGTTGGGGATTTAAATATTGGATTGTCTTAAATTGGATTGGGAGTTAGATAATGGCATGGTTTAAATTTAATAGGGAGAATGTTAAATCAGTATGCAATAGTCGAATCAGTGGAAATATTATAAAGAAATAATATTATTTAAAAAGGAAAATTTTGGAGTTTTAAAAGAAATGTGTTCAAAAAAGAGATTGATTGATTTCGTTTTAAGGGATTTATTTTGGCAATGGACCAATAGTTATTGTTTTAAATGATAGGTTCTGAGTCATGGAAATAAATGTTGATTTTATTATTATTTAAAAGCAGTTAAAGGATTAAATATTTGATTTGAATTACTTACTTGGTTTGAAAGAGGCGTTACTAAATCAGTTTATTAAGGCAATAAATTACTGATTGTTATGAAAGGACATAGATTTAGTGAATCCAAAATTAGTTTAATTTCTTGCAACTTGCCTTCGTGATCATTTCCTTTGTGTTCTTGTTTGGGGAAGTGGGTTAAAAGTGTCTTAATCTGTAAGTCTTCCAGAAGACCCTAGAGGTTGGGGGTTGTCGTCTTGTGATGTCGATTGTTTGTTAATTCCCTTGGGTAGTGCATGAAGTGATGTTGATGTTGTACCTAGTTTCCACGATCGGAAATGTATTGTGCCTCCTGAGAAAGGAGTGGTTTTTGTAATGTGTGCCTCCTTGTCAGGAGCTGTCAAGAGCCATTTTTGTTATTGTTGTTGCCTCCAGTGTTTGGAAATGGGTTCATCTTTTTCAACTTCTGAGAAAGTAGTGGACGTGTTATCTTGTTTGTTGCACCTTGGTTCCATAGATATTTGGATGGTCTGTGTGTGTTGTCCAGTAGAAGAGTGGCTTATAATGGGGGCTGGCACACCGAAGTGGTGCCAAGGATAACTCATTATAAGTTATTTAATCAAGTGATAACTAAAACAATACTTAGAAGATTAGGAATAACTTCTCACTAATCAAGATTATAATGCCTCACTCATGGACTCAAGTGCTCGGTTAGGCTTCGGATGAGATGGGAAGGCCTGGAATGGCAAGGTCATCTATTTTGTCTGTATGAAAGGTATTTGATTCCACATGAGTGAGTATGGGGGCCGGGATTCGGTAAAGGTCACCAGGATAACCTTTTCTTATGGGGGCCGGAGCCTAGGAAGAATGCCCAAAGGATAACCCATGATGAACTGTGTGATGACACTCTATCTAGGACAATAGTTGGTTCTTGTTTTTGTGGGTATGGTTTCCTTGACATACCTATTGTGACCATAGTTGGTATTCGATTATTATGGTGTATGATTCTTTTGACATTGCTTCATCTCTGGAAGCAATGTGACCTTGTAGAGTTGTACCTATTTTATACTTGCATGGTGTTTGAGTTGATCTTATGTTGTACTTATGTTGTATTTGAGTTGTACCTTGGTATGCACTTATGACGTTCATGTGATTGGTTGTTTCAGTTTGGTTCAGTTTATGTTAGCCTGTGTCTAGAGGTAGATGGTCTTGACTAGGATTCTTGGTTACTATCTCCTAGCACGGGGGGTGGGCCTTTGGGTTCCACTTGGTTGGGTGGTGTGCACCTAAATCCATTGGGTTCTATCTTCATATTCTTATGGACGAGACTTCTAGTTGGAGAGCTCGTGGGTTTCAGGTTCAGTTCTTGCTTTTTTTCATTCAGTTGCTATTTTATTATTTACCCCTCTTGTTATTGAGGTGGATCTTGTAAACTGTAACCTTATTTATTAGACTTGCCTCATTCGGGGAATGAGAGTTGTAATTGTAATATTTAATTATGGATAAATGAGTTTGGAAGTTATCTATTATGTTTGGATGTAATTTATCTTGTATGCAATGTATGCATACTTATTATGTTGAGTAGATAAATGTTATGGTTTATATTCATGTTGTTGTTGTTGTTGTGGGTTGTTAAGTAGATTCTATCTCATAACCTTAGGGTATGGTTTCATTGGGAAGCGAACTTGTATATTAATTGCACTTAAACAAAAAAAAAAAATAGCATGTTTAAGTAGTTGTTTGCAACATCCTCCAGGGTTGCGTGGCGGGGTGTTACAATATCCACTAGAATAATGAATCTCCATATGCATATAGTACAAAGAAGGAGGGGAAATAACCCCCAACTTCTCTCAAATATACTCAAAAGTATCCTTAAGAAGAGTCTTAGTAAATATTTCAACAATCTGATCTTTTGTAGGTACATATTCAAGATTCACTTCATTCTCCATAACCTTATCTCTCAAAAAGTGATACTTGATTGATATATTCTTTGTCCTTGAATGCATCAGTGAATTCTTTGAAATTTTAATTACACTTGTATTATCACACAAGATAGATATAGGCTCATCATACACTACTTTGATATCTTTCAATGTTTGTCTCATCCATAATACTTATATGCAGCAAGATGTTGCAGAAATATACTCAACCTGTATAGTGGATAAAGAAACTAGATCTTGTTGCTTACTTAACCATGAGACCAATCTATATCCAAGAAATAATGCACCACCACTTGCACTTTTCATATTATCAACACAACTAGCCCAATCTACATGTGTAAGAATTTATGTGAAATGAACATCCTTATGATACCATAAGCTATAATCCAGAGTGCCTTTTAAATATTTGAATATACTTTTATAGCTACAACATGTGTCTCTTTAGGATCTTCTTTAAATCTAGCCACAAGAAAAACTACATGCATGATATCTAGTCCAGTAAAAGTTAGATATAGTAGTCCACCAATCATAGATCTATATTTCCTTTTATCAGCCTTAGGTAAATCATCATCCTTGCTTAATTTGCAACCAATCACCATATGAGTGCATACCAGTTTGGAGTCTTCCATTCCAAACTTCTTCAACATATCTCTGACATAATTTGACTTTGAAATGAAAATGCCTTTATCTATTTGATTTATTTGTAGCCCAAGGAAGAAATTCATCTCCCCAAACAATGACATCTCAAACAATTTTTACATCTCTTCTACAAATTTCTTACACATATCTTCATTACACAACCACTATCAAGATTTTTTCCTCCTCAATTTTGAATTAAAGATTACTATCTGCGGTGTCTTTATTGAATCATTATTGTATCAAATATCTATCCAATCTTGTATACCAATCTTTGGAAGCTCACTTCATTCCATAAAATTCCTTCTTCAACTTAGAAACCTAATCCATTTGATCTGACAAATGAAATCCTTATGGTTGTTCCATTTAAACCTCTTCTTCAAATTCACCATTCAAAAAATTAGAGTTCACATCCATTTGATAAAATTTAAAGTCCTTGTATATTCCAAATTCCAAAACAAAATTGATAGCATCCATCCTAGCCAATAGAGAAAATATTTCCTCAATGTCTATTCCTTCCACTTGTGAGTTTTTAGAAACCAAGATTAGACATGCAAACTAGAAAATACCTTCCACAAGAGAAAAATAGAAAAAACCAAAGTAATTTGCATGATGATGTGAAAATGAATATTATTTAGGAATTGAGAAATTACAATGAGATGAATTTATTTATAAAAGAAAAGTATGCAAAACCCTAAAGGTAAAACCTAATTTTGACCTAAAAAGGCTCAACTAAATAAAGCTTACTTATTAATTAAGTAAACTAATTATTACCTAAGTAAAATTAATAAAGTGTAATTAAATAATGAATTACACCAACACCCCCCTTAAGTGCAACTTAGGGAGACTAAAAATTATTTAAATAATGCAAGGATGGGTTCATGAAAGAATGAATGGGTCTCGACTACAAGTCCGTGTTAGGTACCCATGTACAAATGTAATGAATGGGAAAGAGGACAAAACCCAATGGGACAAAACCCCCCTCTCGATGAGATGACTTGCTATAAAAAAGCACTGGAAGAACACTGGTGGAGTAACACAAGAATCCTGAATCTGGAAAGCAAGGAAAGATACATCTGTTTACAAGAAACCATATGAGAGTTACTAAAGGACTCAAGAGGAACCATGATAATGCAACAACAAACCCGATGCCAAGGAACACTAGAAATCTCACAAATTGGAACAACCCTAGAATCTATGAAGCAACAGTAGATGAATAAATGTTGCCCCCCAAAAGAGGGAATGATATGATGAAATAATCTAGAAGTTGTGTGTATCTTGATGTTGATGCCAAACTGTGACTAAAATTATTCCATAGGAGCAAGTACCAGAAGATTCTGTAACATTAACCATAAAATGAATGGCCCTCAAACTAAGATGTGACCCTATGTGAATCTGATGTGATTCAAGATCATTAACCATAGGCTCTCAATTTGAGATGTGAACTGATGCGAACCAAAATGTGCCAAGCTATGAGCAAGATGTGGCCAAAAGAAACAATAAAATCCATATACAACTCATGTGATTTTTCATCAATACAAAGATGAGATCAAAGTGAAACTACACTCTAATCAGATTATTATGTAAGAAGCCCCCCGATGGAACTTTATATAAATTCATTTGTTACAATACCACATGATTGTAAAAGGAGAACATGCAAAACATGCATAAATTGAAGACAAAATGAAAACCTACTACATGAAAACAAAAAAAAGTGAATGCACAAACCAGTGTTCACATCTACCTCCATGATTAAAAATGACATTAGATATATGTAGAGGACTGAATCAGCTTTTTGATGCCACTTGAATCACAAAAACCAGATTAGCAAGACAAAACATATGCCCTCTGAAGAGAAAACAACTTCATCTGACTTCAAAGGCCTACAAAATAAATCTGGATCCAAATTCGAAGAAAAAACCTATACAACTAGATCAGGCTCAGAACTAGCTTTCCAATGGTATCTCGTTTTCGAAAAATGGACTTCGTATGCTCAAGATATGACCATTTTACTAAAAATGTTCACTTTGCCTTTAAAACGAAATATTTTATTAATTTAAAAGTTAAAAAATTAATAAAATATTCAGATGTAGCTTCATGGCACAAAAATCGAGGCAGCATGCAAATTGAAAGAGCACAAAAATTGAGGCAAAATGGCACAAAAACTGAGGTAGCTAAAAAATTATCTAGAAACCAAAAAATATGGCACAAAAATTGAGGCATCCGTATAGATCCGTATAGTCATACAATTTTTTTGGCAGTGTTTTTGAAAATCCCCAAAAACATAAAAAAATCAATTTTCAGCAAATATTGTCATATTTTATATGAAAATAGGGCTTTTTGGGCCTTTTGAGCGCACTCATGAGGTCCATTTTGCACCAAAATGTACTGTTGGAGAGATCACAGTCAAAATTTATCAAAAACCATGGAAAAACCCTCTGATCTAGTAAAAAACTATTGAAATCAGCTCAAGGTATGAAACCCTTGAGGAACTCTGAATATTCTCTACAATGAATTTCTCCAAAAACTAAGAAGGGGTTGCAAATCAAGGCTCTGATACCATGTTAGAAACCAAGATCAGACATGCAAACCATAAAATACCTTCCATAAGAGAAAAACATAAAAAAGCAAAGCAATTTGCATGAAGATGTGCAAATGAATAATATTCAAGAATTAAGAAATTATAATGAGATGAATTTCTTTATAAAATAAAAGTATGCAAAACCCTAAAGGTAAAACCTAATTTTGGCCTAAAAGGCTCAACTAAATAAGGCTTATTAATTAAGTAAACTAATTATTACCTAAGTAAACTTAATAAAGTGTAATTAAATAATTAATTACACCAACATGAGTAACCCTTTCACACAAGTCTTGCTTTATTTCTTACAACTTCTCTACTCTCATTCACTTTGTTTTTAAATATCCACTTAGTTCCAATTATGTTCTTATTTCCCAGTCTAGGAACCAATTCCCAAGTCTAATTTTTCTCAATCTAAATAAGTTCTTCCATTTCCTTCATCCAATGTTCATCTTCACATGCCCCATTCATTGTATTAGGTTTAACTTTAGAAAGTAAACACAAATTTACCTTAGCTTCATCATCTCTACTTCTTGTCAATACTCCTTTCTTCTTGTCTCCAATGATTTATTCTT
The DNA here is from genome assembly GCA_007115665.2 of Sequoiadendron giganteum. Classification (NCBI taxonomy): domain Eukaryota; kingdom Viridiplantae; phylum Streptophyta; class Pinopsida; order Cupressales; family Cupressaceae; genus Sequoiadendron; species Sequoiadendron giganteum. The sequence goes on from CM021110.1 coordinate 305,605,469, forward strand.
TAGGATGATTCTTTTACACATACTTAGGCATATTAGGGGTCTTTTTTGAAGCTTCTTCATCTTCATTCTACACTTCCTTTTCTTCACCTTTTTCTTCTTCTTCTTCTTCTCCACAAGTAGGTTCATCTAACACATATCCATCTACTACAACCGAATTCTACAAAATTTCATCAACCTTAACATTTTCACTTTCATCAATATTTCTTAGCTTTTGTTGTAACATCTGTAAGCTTCTCTTTTATTATAATATCCTAGGAAGATACCTTCATTATAACTTGCATCAAGTTTCCAATTTTTTATTCATCTCTTTTGATATAAAATTTTCTTCCAAATATTCTAAAGTACTTGATAGTAGGAATCCTTACATACCACAACTCATAGGGAGTCTTTGTGTTAGTTTTTTCTTGAACTTTTCTATGTATATAAACATTAGTATGAATTTCTTCTCTCTAGTAAACATTCGGTAGGTTTTCTTCTTTCATCATGATTCTAACAGCTTCTTGAAAAGTATGGTTTTTCCTCTCAATCACTTCATTCTAATAAGGATTTCTAGGGTTATACACATTCATCTTTATTCCATAAACTTCACAAAACATGTTAAACTCATTAGAGGTGAATTATCCACCTCTTTCATAACTCAAACACTTGATTTTCAAATCTATTTCATTCTCAACCATAGCTTTAAATGTTTTGAATCTATTTAGTGCATCAAATTTCTCTCTACAAAAGTAACTCATTTCATTATAGAGTAACCATCAATCAAACAAATGAAATACCTATCACCTTGAAGACTTCTCACCCTTGTAGAACAAAAAATATATGTATGTATGAATTCTAGTAGTTTGGTAGTAGATTGTTCCTTTCCTTTGAAACTACTTATTTTCTTTCTAAATTGACAATTCTTGTAAATGGTATTGATAGGATTTGTAATTCTTAGTAGGTCTCTTACTACATTAACTAAAATTATTCTCTCCAAATTATCAAAATTCATGTGACACATCCTTTAGTGTCATAACCAACTATCATTAATCTAAGACATAAAGAAATTACCATCAACACCTTTAAGATTATAGATATTTACATCTATCCTCGTACTAGAAGCAATTATAATTTCAAACCCTTTTCCAATGCCACATCTTACATCCTTAAACTATCCAAAAATTCTCACAGCTATGGCTCACTACCATAGAAAGAAACAAAGAAGATAGAAGAGAAATGTTACATAGAGAAAAAATCTCCATGCAACAAGGATTCCACCACAGATGCTCCAATACTTTTGTATCCTTGCATGAAATATTGCAGACACCTTCAGGTCACTGCATTCAAGAATCTAATACTTTAAAGTTTGCACTGCTCTGCTAAAATTCACATCAATAATTTTTTAAATCATGTAAAATTCATCACTCACAACTATATCACATTTATCTCACCACTCTTATTTATGTCAAACTCAACATTGAAAACCTTCTCCAAGGTTGGAAACTATCTCTTACACTTAAAATTTCAAATTAGATCAGCACCCAAACATTCCATGATGGGTAGGAATGAAGGTAACCCATATAAATCCTTAATAAGGACCCAAATTAATCTTGACACACCTTAACACACTTTCATAAAATTCACATGTGGTGTTAACACAAGGTCAACCACTACCCATGCAAACACCATAAAACATTAAGTACATGCTTCCTTAAATCATTTCAAAATGTTTGGACAAAAAAATTACATCAACTCAATTTAGAATAAACCACAAACTACCTAAGATCGAACAAAGACTTCATCCAAACTTGAATCATAGGAATACTTCAGCCCAAAATATCTAGTTAACCTTACATGCATATTGACACATGAAACACACACAGTACTATATGAGATCAAGTGTAACCTTGAGTTCTAAAAGATACAAACATTATAATCAACTTCAAAAATCCACACAACCTAGAGCCAAACTATGGAGAAATGTGGAGAAAATATGTTTCTCCCAAGCCACAAAATAACACTAAAAATTGGTTAAAACACTGGTAAAAATCTCACTCTACACAACAATCCAAAAACCAAAATTCTAGATATAACAACTACTAACAACCTTTAATAACATACTATATATACACAAGCATAGAACCAACATAGAAGAAATGTGCAGCATGTCTTGGAGCACGTTCTTAACACTTGCACAACATTGTTTTCTTTTTTTTCAAATTTTCTCAAAAGCACTTTGAAACCAAGTACTAGAGACATTATCTGAGCACATTAATTCATTCCAACACATCTCTAGAAACTACAACATAAATATATCTCCACGTACTCAAAAAAACTCCTCAATATCTCAACTATACATGCACAACATCCTCGACATCTTCATCATGCAATAAACTTCATCAACACATAGTTGACATCAATGACAACACCAACTTGTTGATATCAATAAAATCACCTTCATACTTGCAAAATTGATCTTGGGACAAGTTACCAAGTCCAATTCTTCTCAATCTACATTATTTCTTCTTTGAAATCCTTGATCTAATACTCATCCTTGCATGCTTCAATCACTATTTTAGGTTCCACTTTAGAAATTAAAAACAGATTTACTTATTCTTCAACAACTTTTCTCCTTGTCAAAACACCTCTGATTTTGTCACCAATGATTTAATCTTCAAAATTATTCTTCTGCACATACTTAGGAGTCTTAGGGGTCCTTTTTAGAGCTTCTTCCTCTTCAACTTCAGCTTCTTTTTCCTTGTCTTCATCTCTATTATTTTCTCTACAAGAAGATTCATTTGATTCATATCCATCTATCACCATTGATTTCTTCTACAAGTCTTCATCAACCTTGACACTTGCACTCTCAACAATTTTCTTCGGCCTCTTGTTGCAACATCGATAGTCTTTGCTTCTTGTAGAATATCCAAGGAAGACACCTTCATTAAATCTTGCATCAAAATTTCCTAATTTCTCTTCATCTCTTTTGATATATAATTTTCTTCCAAACACTCTAAAGTATTTGAGAGTTGGAATCCTTCCATACCACAACTCGTAGGGATTCTTTTCATTGCTTTCACTCACTTTCATTTTTTTAAGTATGTAAACAATAGTATGAATTGCTTCTCTCTAGTAGAATTTTGATATATTTTCTTCTTTCATCATTCTCCTTGCAGCTTCCTAAATAATTATATTCTTTCTTTCAACCACTCCATTCTATTGAGGAGTCTTAGGGGCATATAAATATCTCTTTATTCCATGATTCTCACAAAATATTTTAAACTCATTGGAGGTTAATTATCTACCTTTGTCGGACCTCAAACACTTGATTTTGATATTTATTTCATTCTTAGTCATTACTTTGAATGTAATAAACCTATTTAGAGCCTCTAATTTTTCTCTAATAAAAGTAACCCATGTCATTCTGGAGTAATCATCAATTAATATGCTCATGAAATACATGTCACTTTGAAGACTTCTTACTCTAGTGTGACCAAAAATATCTATGTGCACTAATTCAATAGTTTTATAGTAGATTGTTGTTTGACTTTGAAGCTTCTTATTTCTTTCTTCCCAATATTAAATTCCTTACAGATAACATTGGTAGGCTTTTTAATCTTTGGAAGATCTCTCACAACTAGGATTGAACTAATTCTTACTAAGTTATCGAAATTGATGTGACACATCCTTCTATGCCATATCCAACTTTCATTAATTTTTTATTAAACAATGACCATCGACACATTTATGTTGATAAACATTACCTTCATTCCTTCTTCCAACAACAACCATAGTTCTAGATCCTTTTCTAATCTCACATTCATCATCCTAAAACATAAGATTATATCATTTTCTACACATTTTTCCAACACTCAAGAGGTTATGTCTCAAACCCTTAACATAAATATTATCATTTGTATTTCCATTCCATCAAAACTAATAGAACCTTTTCCACATATCTTAGAAGATGTATCGTCACCAAACCTTACTATACCTCCTTCACATTTATCAAATTTAACAAACTTACATTTTTCACCAGTCATATGATTTGAGAATATACTATCAATTATATGATATTTCTTCTCTTATCTAGCATTAAAAATAGGTACCATAGTTCCTTCAGTAGTATGTCCTACTTCAAGAGAACTTTCCTTTATACATCTCTCATTTTTAGCATAATTAAATCCATCTTTATAGCCATGAACAAGCATTCACTATCCTTATCATCCTCATAATCAGATTAATCAACAAATATAATAGCATCTTCTCTAACATAATTTTTTTTCTTAATTTGTTTACCTTTGTTCTCCTTATTTTTTTCATTCAAGGCTTTTTCTTGACATCTTGAAGCATAATGACTTATCTTACCACAACTAAAACATTTGAAATGAAACTTACCTCTCTACTTACTAGTACCCTTTTTCACTTACAAATTTTTCTTCTACATCATCAAGATCCTCTTGATATGCCACCTTAGTCTTCTCTACTTTGTTTGCTGATAGGCTATCATTAGGTCCTACTACTTTAGAATAATTGAATGTCAATTGTTGGCCAGGCAGTGTCCAAGTCAGTTTGTAGAAGGAGATTATTCGAACAATCCATTTTATATTTTCAGGTTTTCTTCAAACTACAGAAATCAAGACTAAACTAAATCCATTACTTCTTAACTAGAAAATAATCTTACTTTAAGAAATCCAGGAATACTAAATTAAAAAGCATAAGACAACTAATTTAGAAAGAATTATGACTAAACTAGAAAGCATAGAAACAAGTAAACTAAACAACTGGTAAATTACAGAAACAAAAAAGTAAGTAAATAAACAATTAAGCATCTTCTAAACAGTAAAGGAATATTATCAACTACAGAAGAAAACTTATACAATTTTAAAACAATGGTGCTCCAAAACAACTGACTTGACTCTTTAACAACTTGTTATTTCCTACTGAACAACAATTTATCTTTAACAAAGGGAATAACTTAATCCATAAAATGCATATCTATCTAGGCTAACTCCCCTCGAGTGGCCAACTCGCAGGCTACTACTTCATCTTTAACTCACATGAACTAAAAATTCTCAAATCCTCTTATGACATATAGTCACCATCATTAGAATTCAATAGTTACCAATAAATAGAAATCAGATAACTCGTTTCAATAGTGATTTGCAAAATCATGTAAATAGCATAACAATACTTCCTCTCTATCTTATTCACTACTTATGAAATTGCAGTTTTATAGATAGCTTTTTAACTAGATCTTGAATTTAAGATGGCATGGATAGCCATTGAAAAAGTCTTCCTTAACTAAAAAACTAACTTGATGTCTTTAAATATTTAAAACATGCAGAAGGCTTGAGAAGAGCCATAAAGTTTTTAACAACAAAATTTTAAATAACTGAAACTGAATCTTCGGTGCATCATCCAGGCATCTAGGAGTGGGTTCGCAGCATTACTCTTGAGGCACGTGCTAGCTAAAACTTCTACAATAGCCACATGATGACCTGTTAATCCTTACAAAAATGCTCAAACCAACCCATTAAACCTGCTTTGGACAATTTCCTCAATTGATCAAAAGAAAGAAAGAAAGCATAATTTTCCTTAAAATAAGTAATTACTTCTCCTAAAGTTTAATAAATTGGCATAGGCTTAGGATTGAATTAGCAAGAGTAAGCTTTCCATATTTTATTATGATGAGGTTATTTTTACCTCATCATCTGCCTTAAAAGAAGTCTCAACTTTTACATTACTTGGACCAAATTCTCTCATTTCAAAAGTTGAAAATGTACCATAAAACTGATCTCTAGAATATTTTCTTAAATCTTGAACTTCCTAAATAGTATAAGATTAAGGAAGATTTCTTATACCTTATTTACTACTTCTTCAAATTTTCCACCAAAGTCCTCTAATGGAGTTGTTAACTTCATCCACCTTCTATATGTAGCTTGTAATTTTTTCATATTTTGACATTCACAGATTCTCAAATGTGATCTTTAGATTCTAAATCTTATCTTGTTTGACCTTTTCATCTCCTTCATAAATAATTTCCAACTTTGTCCAGATATCTCTAGAAAATTTCAATTTCATAACTTTCACAAGTTTAGTGTTAGAAAGACCACTTAAAAGAGAATACCTTTCTTTTCAATTATTCTCATAGGCCTTGATCTCATCATTAGTACTCAGACCACCTATAGGCATAACATATCAAGTCTCAACAGACTTCCAAACTCCAAATCCGAGCAATACAAGGAAACCTTCCATCCTTGTCTTCAAGAATGCATAATTTGATCCATTAAACAAAGTAGCATATTTGTTGTGAACCATCCTAGATCTACCTAAAGTGGTTATTCTTTCTTCCAAGGAACCTAGCTCTAATACCAATTTTTGAATCAACAAGACAACTGAGGGGAGGGTTAATGAGTTTTACATTAAAATATCAAAACCATCATAAAGTTTTAGATCTACATCAACTTAATTAACCCTTAATATGTTAGAATGAATTAGCATATAAGAAAATGACATGAAATCAAACAAATCAACACCATTCAAAATAGAACACTAGATTTACATGGAAAACACAACAATGGAAAAACTAGACTTATTATTAGCTCACAATATAAATTAATTGCAACATCGATTATAGTAGGCTCATTTCTATAAGGCTCACTACCTAAAAGAAAGAAGGGCTCACTTCTAGTGGCTCATTGTTATATTATAGAAAAGAAGAAAGAAGAATGTTACAGTGATAAATCTATCTTCATGTAATGAAAAAATTCTACAACAACATCACCAACACATTCCTAGCCTTATTGAAGATTGTAGACACATTCTACTCACTACTTCCAATAGTCTAACTCATTAAAGCTCACATTTCACTTCATACTTTCTCACTTCCCAACTATGCACCTCACATCACACTCATCATTGATTGATTCCACACATCCCTCATCAACAAAAATCTTATTTATACCATATTCAACCTTGAAAGCATTCTCCAAGGTTGACTATGCACCTCAGTTGTGTAAGTTTAAATTATCTCGACACCAAAAAATTCTCATGGTGGAAAGGAAAGAAGGAAAACCACAACACACCTTAACTCATACCTAAATCCACCCATACACACCACACCATACTTCCAAAAACAACAAATTAAATCCACAACTAGTGTAAACACCCAAGGTCAACTGAACCCATATGAACAACATTAAAAACTTAAGTACACACTTCCTTTGATTCAAATAAAACTCATGGAAAACATAAATAACTTGAAAATAATCTTGAATATTCCATAAACACCCTAAATACGACAAATTCCTTCATAAAAAATTTCAGTTGAAGAATGCACACATCCAATACACTCAAATGATCTTCCATACTCTATAACTCAAAAAACCACCTTGAAGAGAACTAAAAAATGAATAAATTCAACTAAATATAGATATGATCAATATCAACATACTTCTAGATCTACAAGATTACAAATCAAGTTGTGGAGAAATGCAGAGCAAAACAATTTCTCCCAAACACCACTGCAATACACATTTCATAGACTGGTGAGCATAACTTTCTCTACACAATGATAAATACCAAGAAATTATGTATATAACACCTCTTAACTCTTTTGACCATCATATCAGAACTACACAAGTAGATTTTCAACATAGAAGAAATGTTTACCAAAACCAAAACACTACTTTCTCTTTTATTGAATTTTTCTTAAGAGAACCTAGAAACCAAGAACCAAATATACATACTCATCATCTTTAGTGCTTCCTCATTAACACCAAACTATCTACAGAAAGGCAACTCAACTATATATCCATAAACAAAATCTTATCAAAGATACACTAGAGGTTGACACCAGTAACACTTACTAATGATAACATAATTCATCTAATCAAAGCATCACCACAAAAATTATTCGCATTGACCTATTGAAATCAATGAAGAAAAATAAGCTTGTTGACATTAATGAAAACATCAACTCAACACCAAATTCTCATACTTGCAACAAACCTGATTGGTAGAACACTTGAGATTATGTTAATTTTTTTATTTTTGGAAAAAAATCTTTGGACATTAAAAATTTAGTCTAAATATTTGGGTTAGAAGCAAAAAGAAAACCCAAGCCAAAGGAATATAAATTTACAATGAATAACATAACATGGGTGGATCATTTTTTATTTTGAAAATCCATCACCTCCAGATACCTCCTTCTCTACCTATCTCTCCCTCCCTCCTTAACCCTCTCTCTGTTATTCCTCCCCTTCAATTTTGTCTCTCTCCCCTCTATAGGTCTTTAATTCTCACTCCAATAAGAAATAGTGTAGGTGTTAAATAAAGTCTCTAGTTCAATTTTTTGAATGATTCTTATAGTCTCTCAATCCATGGAATTTTTTACTTTTTTCTCACCTAAATTCTTGATTCATACATCATTCCAAGTATAAAAATACAATTACACAAACCTTTACTAAACCTTGGACAATCCTACAATTTTATAATATTCTATGATATTTTAAAGGGCTAGCAAATATCTTATTACTTTTATGATTTTAGGGTCCACTTAAATAACATCCTTTTTCATAATGTATCTAATGTACTAAATCATATCCATACTAAAGGAATAATTTTCTATTCTTTCATCATAGGGCCGATGTTGTTGTAGAGTTGAAAGTATCTATGGAGCATGATGTACATGTTCATCCTCTATGTTTCTTAATATGATTATGTTATCAAAATATAAATTAACTAACAAAATAGTAAGAGCCTTGATTTCATCATTCATCACTCATGTGAAGGTCGCAAGTTTATTATTCAATCCAAAGAGAAAGGCTAGCCATTAAAAAAATTGCATTTAAATGTATTATATCACACATATGACTCAATGGTAACTTGGTGCTACAAATGTTTTAGTAAAATTTTAACCCCCTTAAGTTGATCAAGGAGGCCATCAATGCAAGGAGTAGGATACCTATTCATTATATATATCTTGTTCAAATATCAATAGTAAATGTAGAGGAATTAATTTCCATCCTTATTCTTAGAAAGAATAATTAAGTTTTCAAAGGGTGACACACTTCGTAAAGCACACCCACTTTGAATCAATTCCTAAATCTATCAGTTGATTTCCTGAATCTTTAAGATTCATATTATATATATCTAGATGTATGTGATCAATCAAATGTTATATGTGATACCCTTTAATAATATCTATTCCATCTACTTTTTTGGGTATTCATAATGGTTACTTTGACATTTATTAATACTAATCTTATCTCATTAGGTCAGAAAAACAATAGCATGTTGAAATTATTTTAAAATAATTAAACTTATAATATTTTAAAATTACCTCTACTATTTGATTCAAGAACTTGGGTTGACCCACAATACTATGTCCCACTTTTTGACCAAGTTGGACTTTCAAATTAGGATTGTTCACCAAATTTTCATTTTATGAAACCTAAAGAAACCAAACAATTAATAATTTGGAGATTATGTGAAATAGTTATTTTTTAGGATTTGTGTGTAGATTTTAAATATGTTCTAAAAAAAAGAAGTAAATTGTGAAAAAAATTAGGTAACTTTTAATAACCTTTTTTAATAGTAAACAAAATTTTAAAACAATGGTGTTTATGTCAACACATATAACATTTTTTATTCAAAGGATAAAATTATAATTTTTAAAATTTATATTTGTAACATCAATATCTAGTGCATGGATATTTTTTCATTATTTTTTGTTACATATTTTTTTAAATCAATTGTTTAAGTCAAAGTAATTATAAGTTGGGATTAGGTGTATATTGTCACACAAAAATTGTTTTGTATGTAATGATTTTTTTTATTTTTTTTGGCTAAAACAAAAATATTAATACTTAGTACACAAATTATTTTATATTGTTTTTTCTCTATTTTCCTATTTTTCCATGCATGAAACAAATACCTTGATGTGTGGTGAAAAAATTACATTGAAAATAAATCAAACATAAATATAATAATAAAACAAAAAAAATTAGAATTATATTGGAAAGCTTACAATAATAGTTACATACTTATAATACATAATTTCTAAATGACTTTACTTGATCCCTCAAAAGGTAAATAAAAAGTGGGATTTTTTCAGTATTTTGATAGGTGTGAAGGAGACTCTAGTGTAGGTATAATTTAAGATTAGAGGGGTTATATCTAAGGGGATTTAATCTAAGGAGGTCTTATCTAAACCTCCTCAATTAAAAACCTTTAGATCGAACCTCTCAAAGATTCAATCATTAATTTTATTTAAAAAATGTGTGATTCCAAAAAAAAATCAGGATGTCCTATATTTGGGACCCATAATTGTTGGATGATGCCCTCATATTCATCCAAATTATATGTAACTTGACTAAATAATTTACCCTTATCTCAATCATCCCATGGACTATTTTTGTGGGTTTTATATTGTCTATTATTTTAATCTCTTAAAAAAATAGTGGATATCAAGTTTTTTTACTTCCACTTTCAACAAAGAATTATAGACCCTTTTCATTCACTTAAATCTATGAGTGTATGAGCTCCTTGAACACCTAAATTAAATCTTCTAGGTTAAGGGTTTTAGGTTTAGGGAAACTGAGGGTATTGGCTTTATAGTTGATGGTATAAGGTTGAGGTTTGAGGGTTGAGGGTTGAGGGTTGAGGGTTGAGGGTATAAGGTATTAGGTTAATGGTATAGGTTGAGGGTATAAGGTTTATGGTTGAGGGTATAAGTTTTATGGTTGAGGGTATAAGGTAAAGCATTGAGAGAATAGGGTTTATGGTGGATTTTATAAGGTTTTAAATATGATTACTGAGAGGGGGGTTGAATCATTTTTCATAGAATTAAACCTTTAATCCAATTATTAAAACTAATCCTTAACACTGCTTGAATGATTAAACATTAAGTGAAAGTGAAGAAACTTAAAACCATCACACAAATACAACAACACCATATTTATGTGGAAAAAAAGGGAGGGAAAAACCATGGAAAGTATTAACTCACACTATAGAGAATATCAAAACTAATTACAAGAGGCTCATTGCCTAAGAAAAAAGGCTCACTACCAAAACAAGGACTCACTGTCTAAAACAAGAATCACTATCCAACAGGGCTAACCACCCAAAGGGGTCATTTTCATAAAGATACAAAGAAGATAAAAGAGATATGTTATAGAGAGACACAAATCTCAATGCAACAAATAAATCCACCACAATCACTTGTAGACATGCATGAACAATAGAGTACACCTTCTACTCATTGTATCCAAAAAATCATCATTTAGGATTCACACTGATCTACCACACTCGCATCACACACACTCACTAAATAGCATTAATCTAGCATATATATTCTCTTTTCCTTTTCACTTATCTCTCTTTTTCACTCTTATCTTTCTTCACCACTAACACATCCTATATTTATATCATCTTCAACTTTGAAACAAATCCAAAGTAATCCATCCAACATTAAATTCAAATTAGTTCAGTGCCAAAACATCCTACAGTGGAATTAGAATGAGGGTGATAGAAACTCACACTTCATGAGGACCTAAATAGATCTAAAACACTTCATTAACGTTGAAGATAGTGTTTAACACAAGGTCGACCAAACCAGTGTAAAAAGCATAGAAAAATTAAGTACAAACCTTCTAGATACCAAGATTAGCTTTATCATAATCATAGAAACACAACTCTCAAATCACAAGTCCTAATAATTTAACAAGGAGAAATCCAGACCAACAACATTTCTCCTAGACCTAAACCAGAACCTCAGAGAACCACATTTGACAATTGGTGAACATAACTCGCACTGAAAAATGAATTAGTAGCCAAAGATCTAGATATATCAACTTCCAATGACCAAGATTAACATATCTAAATTGTACAAATATAGGAGAAAAACTTGGAGCAACCATTGAACACTTGCAATCTTCCATTGATACAATTTTATCAATATCCTCGACATATATAGTTAACTGGAGCCAATTGATAACTAGTTGACCAGTTCACATCAATGGAAACACCTTCATTCTTTCCATCATTCCTTCCATCCTTGCAACAATCTCCCCCTTTTTTATTGATGGCAACACATGATGTGAAAAACTATCAAGGAAAACATACTAGCTCTGAATACACTTCTCAAGATTTTTCTTTTTGCTTCTATCCTTAGTAGTTAATCTCTTTTCACATTCTTCCTTTCCTCTTTTTCTCATATTCTTCCTTTCCTCTCTTTTTCACATTCTTCCTTTCCTCTCCCGCTTTGACATCAATGGTAAAGGAAAATGATATTTACATTGATTTCCCCTTTGACAACAAAATACTCACAATGATAGCACATGACACTACCTACTACCCCTAAGAGGTAGCCACCAAACATCATTCTAGAAGAAAGATAGATCCATAGATCCACCAGACTAATGCATCTCCATATGTATCTAGTTCAAGAAAGGAGGAGAAATGACTCGTAAATTATCCTAGAGATACTCAAAAGTATCTTTAGCAAGAGCCTTCATAAATATATAAGCAATTTGATCCTTCATCGAAATATACTCAAGATTTACTTCATTTTCTACAACCTTCTCTGTCAAGAAATGATACCTAATACATTTTTTTTTTCCCTTGAGTGCATCACATGATTCTTTGAAATGTTAATTTCACTTCTTTTATCACAAAAGATAGAGATGGGATCATCATACACCATTGTGATATATTTTAATATATGTTTCATCCATAGAACTTGTGTACAACAAGATGCACCAAAAATATACTCAGCTTCAGTAGTAGATAAGGAAATTGAATATTTCTTTTTACTCAACCATGTCACAAATTTGTAACCAAGAAAGAATGCACCACCACTTGTACTCTTTCTCTCATCTACACATCCATCCCAATCTGCATTTGTATAAGGACTTAGTGTAAAATTAGTATCTCTAGGATATCATAACCCATAATTTAGAGTGACATTCAACTATTTGAAAATTATTTTAACAATAGAAACATGTGTTCCCTTAGGATCTTCTTGAAATATAGCCACAAGATAGACAACATGTATAATATCTGGTCTAGTAGCAATCAAATACAGTAGTCCACCAATAATAGACCTATACTTTATCTAATCAACCTTAGGTGAATCGTCATCTTTACCTAGTTCACAACCAATCACCATAGGAGTACATACCAATTTGGAACCATCCATCCCAAACTTCTTCAACATATCTTTCACATACTTAGGCCATGAAATGAAAATTCATCTCTCAGTTTGATTGATTTGTAGCCCAAGAAATAAATTCATCTCTCCAAACATAGACATTTCAAATTCTTTCTATAGTTCTTCTGGAAACATCTTACACATATTTTCATTTCATCAAAAGATAATGTCATAAAAATATACAACTACAATCAAGTTTTTTTCATTTTCAATCTTAAAATACAGATTACTACATGTTGTACCTTTACTGAAACCTTGCTGAATCAAATACATATCTAACATCACATACCAATATCTAGGAGCTTGGTTCAATCCATATAATATTTTTTCAATCTATGCACCATATCCAGTTGATCTGACAACTAAAATCCTTTTGATTGTTCCATATAGACTTCCTCTTCTAGCTCACCATTCAAAAATGTTGATTTGACATCAATCTAATAGACCTCTAAATATTTATGGAAAAAAAATGTGAAGAACATCCATATAGCTTCCATTATTGCTACTGGAGCAATTTTTTCTTGAAAATATATGCCTTATACTTGTGAGTAACCTTTACACACAAGCCTCGCTTTGTTTCTAACCACTTCTCCATTCTCATTTAACTTATTTTTGAACGCCCAGTTTGATCCAATAATGTTGTTATCTTCTGGTCTTGGGAACAATTCCCAATTTTGATTCTTCTCAATTTACATAAGCTCTTTTGTTATCTTCCGATCTTGGGACCAATTCCCAAGTTCGATTCCATCCAATTTTCATCTTTACATTCTTCACTTATAGTCTTTGGTTCAGTCTTAGAAAGTAAACACAAATTTACTTCAACAACAACTCTGCTTCTAGAAAATACTCCTTTTGCCTTGTCTCCAATAATCCGAATTTCTAGATTACCCTTTGGTACATGACTAAGTGTCTTAGGGGACACCACCGAAGCTTCTTCTACTCTTTCATTTTGTTCATCCTACTTTTATTGCTCATCCTTTTCCTATTCTTACACAATCAGGTTCATCAGATACATATCCATCAATGTCAATAGAATCATTCATTTTTTCATCAACCTTGACATTAGTAACCTCTACAATTTTTCTCAATATTTTATTGAAACATCTGTATGCTTTTATTTTAGTAGAATAACGAAGAAAAATTCCTTCACTTCTTGCATAAAACTTTCCCAAAGTTTCATCTCTTTTGATATAACATTTGCTTCCAAATCCCTTGAAATACTTAATGGTAGGAATTATTCCATGCCACAACTCATAGGGAGTATTTTTACTATTTTCTCTTGCTTGAACATGATTGAATACATAAAAAATAGTATTAATAGGTTATTTCTAGTAAACTTCTGATAAACTAGCCTTAATAATCATCATCTAGCTACCTCTTGAACTATTATGTTTTTACTTTCAATAACCCCATTTTGTTGAGTAGTTCTCAAAGCAGATAAATCTCTTTATTCCATGCACTTCACAAAACATATTAATATCATGGAAGGTTAATTCTCCACCTCTTTCATACCTTAGGCATTTTATCCTCAAATTTACTTCATTTTCAACCATAGCTTTGAATGTCTTGAATCTATCTAATGCATCTAGTTTCTCTCTAAGAAATGTAACTGATGTATATCTAGAATAATCATCAATAAAAAGCATAAATTAAATTTCACCTTTTAGACTTCTCAATATTATATGACCATAGATTTTTTTATGAATTAAATCCAATAGTCCAATAGTAGACTATTCCTTTGATCTGTAATGACTTCTTTTTTACTTTTCAAACTAGCAATTTCTGCAAATAGCATTAACAAGCTTCATAATGCTTGGTAAATATCTCATGTCCTAAACAACACTAATCCTCACCAAGTTATCAAAATTCATGTGACACATTCTTTGATTCCATAACCAAATTTATTTAATTTGAGTCATAAAGCATCATCCATCAGGACACTTCAATTGATAGATATTTCCTTTAGATTTATTTCTTGCAACAATCAATGTTTCGGATCCTTTTCGGATTTCACATCTCTCATATTTTAACACATGATCATATCCCTTACTAAATATCTTTCCAACACTCAAAATATTATTCCTTAAAATCTTAACATAGTAGACACCATCAATATTATGCTTGCCATCAAAACTTACTGAACATATCCCACAAATTTTAGCACCAATATCATCTCCAAACTTAACCAAGCCTCCATCATATTTTTAAAGTTTAAAAACTTAATTTTATCACCAGTCATGTGATGTGAACAACCATTTTCAACAACCCAACAGTTCTTTAGCATGTAGGGTAGAGATAAAAGTACCTTCATTTTTCTCCTTCTCCGAAGGGCTTTCCTTCACCTATTTTTCAGAATTAGCAGAAGTAGGTTCATCCTTTATCACCAAGAACAAGAATTCATTGGCATAAAGGTCCTCATACTCAAAATACTCATCATATATATACTAGTGTTCTCATTCACATAATATGATATGTTAATTTTATTTCCTTTCTTTTATTTCTCATATCTTTGTTTATTCCTCTTAGCTCTTTCTAGAAACTTTGTAGTATAATGACCTATTTCTCCACAACTAAATAATTTAAAGGGTAACTTAGCTTCATACTTGTTGGAGCATTTCCTCATTCTTCTTACAAATTTAGCTTCTATTTCATCAATATTTTCTTCATTTTTATCTTCAACTTTTGTAGCCTTAAAACAAGTTTCTTATTTGCATCTATTCCTTAGATTTAGCTTCCTCATCTCATAAGATGTCAAAAATCCCAATAACAGATCTTTAGTGTGGGTCTTATAATCTATACTCTATTAAATAACACACACCTTCCCATTGTAAGCATCAAGGAGAGTTCTAATAATCTTCTATAGAATCTTGGTTTCATCTACAATAGCACCAAGTCCTCACATTCTTGCCACTATCTCATCCAATCTCTGTACATAAGTTTTAACATTTTCATCTTCATACATATGTAGAAGCTCAAACTATGTTTCCAAATTATACAACTTTCCTCTTTGAATCTTTCATCACCTTCATGTGCCCTTTCCAAAGCATCCTAGAGTTAGCAGTCTTTAGACTCTAAACCTTAATTAACTCTAATTTACCATACTATTCTTCAAAATATACTTCTCCATGTTGTTCACATCATGTTCTTTGATCTCATTATTCATTCTCAAACCATTAGTAGGAGTGTAGGGATTCTTGTAAGATTTTTCCACATCATATCCATAATATTCTAGATATTCTTCCATCAATATTTCCTAGATAGAATAATTAGTTCCATCAAACCTTGGATAATCATAAACCATTTTTCCAACCATCCTAGACCTTCCTCAATCGGTTAAGATCTTTGCCAAGGAACCAAGCTCTGATACCAATTATTGAATAGGACAACTAATATGGGGTGAAGAATTTTTCAAAGAATTAAACTTTTAATTCAATTACTAGAACTAATCCTTAACACTTATTAAATGATTAAACATTAAGTGCGAGTACAGAAACTAAAAACTATCACATAAACACAACAACACTAGATTTATGAGGAAAACCCAATGACGGAAAAACCACAATGAGGATTAACTCACACTATAGATAATAACAAAATTGATTACAAGAGGAACTTTTCCAAAATAAGGATTCACTATCCAGAATAGGACTTACTGTCCAATAGGGCTAAGAACCTTTAGGGCTCACTTCCACAAAGATACAAAGAAGATAAAAGACATATGTTACAAAGAGATGGAAATATCAATGCAAAAGAGAAATCCACCATAATCACTCAAAGACATGCATGAATGATAGAGTACACCTTCTTCTCACTGCATTCAGAAACACAACATTTAGGCTTCATACTGATCTATCACACACACTCACTGAATAACATCAATCTCACATATATCTACTCTTTTTCTCTTTTATTATCTCTCTTATTCCCTCTTTTTATTTCTTCACCACTAACACATCATGTATTTATATCATCTTCAACTTTGAAACATATCCAAAGTCAGCCATCCAACATTAAATTCAAATTAGGTTGGTGCCAAAACATCCTAGGGTGGAATTAGAATAAGGGTGACATAAACACACACTTCATGAGGACCTAAATAGATTTGACACACTTTATTGACTCTGAAGATAGTGTTCAACACAAGTTCGGCCAAACCAGTGTAGAACACATAGAAAAATTAAGTACAAACCTTCCAAATACCAAGATTAGATTTATCACAATCATAGAAACAAAAATATTCAACCACAAGTCATAAAACTTTAACAAAGAGAAGTTTGGGCAACAACATTTCTCATGGACCTCAACTAGAAGATCAAAGAACCATAGTGTTGTTCATTTTTTCTTGCTAGGATTTTAAATTCATTAAGAGATAGCCAATCTCTATGTTCAAGAATCAAAAAATCTAGTGGCCAACTAATAGATAACGATTCTCATAGCTTTATCCCTACTCTTTAGGTTGTGTGAAGCCAAGGAGGGTGTTCCTATTTGTGTTCATTTGATACACATTGCTTCAAGAACACTTCACATATAGATAAATTCCTACTAACTTGCAGATATAAAGGATTTATTAAAGGTTTGGCCAACCTCCACACCAATGACCATATATTTGCTAGGAATAAAAGCATTATATGAGATTTACATCTCAGAATAGATAGAATTTGAAATTATATAATTTTCAGACCTTGAATCCACATGTAGGTGCTTTCTAATTTTAATTATTTAAAAGAACCCTAAATGAAATAGCTAGTGCCTCATCAAACTGGGCAGGAGTCACATAGAATATTCAATCATACATAACAATTAACCCTAATATTAGTGAATGATTCTCATAATACATTACATTCTAAGACTTCGTAGTACTCAAAGAAACACTCCTTATAAGATCCTTAGCACATTATCACAAGCTTACAATCCTTTCTCAAGCATTTGATTAACTCATTAAGTTAAGGCAAGAAATAGAATCATACATTCAAATGAACTATTGAAGACAAATGAAAATACCCTATATAATTGCATTCATAGCTTGTCACAACATACATAGGACATAAATTACCTTGAACTTTTTAGATTTCTTTCGATATCATTAATTACATAAGACATATTAAGACTATCTCATATGCAAACCCTACCCAAGACAATTCACCCACTAACTCATCCTAAATTATGTATTATATGCATTTAGTATGTACCACCTAGACCTTTAGGATTCAAAAATCCAACCACTAGAATGAGCCTTGAGATATACTTTATAGAATAGGAGAGTGAAAAGATTTGGGCTCATTTCCAATACATTTCAATAGAATTTCATTTGAAAATGGAATTTCATCCACATTTCAAAATTCCCACACAATTGGATGTCATCATTTGGTGAATAGGGGAATCAAAACACTTATAACCTTTGCAACCATTCGATACCACCATAACTACAGAAAAATGCCACCAAGGCCTTGTTGCATTTTTCCACATCAGACCCAAAAGGAAAAAAATTAGTACCAGAACAGAATTGTAGAACCTAGAAAACCATACCACTATCTAGAACCCAAATCAACATGATGACCACGGTATAGATGATCGCTTCATGTTTTTGCCTCAGTTAGAGGAAAAGACACCACCTTAGCCTTCTCGACAGCCCTCAACACCAAAACCAAGAACAACACATGGTTCCACCATGGTAATTGGAGTTACCGTTAGGACCTTTTCATCTACAACAACCAAAGTCAGTCAAAGCCATGAGGTAACTATGATAATTTGAATCAGTCTTAGAACCATTGCTACCAGAGCTGCTAGAGACATCAATGGAAAAACATTTCTTCCCCAGAGAGCCTCAACTGGACCTTGGCTTGTCATTTGATCCTTCACCACACTCCACATACCTCTTTTCCTATTCATAGCTCATCACCTCCACTCATGTAACCTGACCCTTAAGCTTAGGACTACTCCTTGTAAGACCCAGGAGGGACCTTGTGTCTTCTTCTTTGGATCTAAGAATTCCTATAATGGTGCTCTATTCATGTTGTTTCATCTCTCCTAAGACCTTCTTGTATCCATTCTTGTAGACCGTGTAATAGCGAACCAAAAGAAATTGGCTTTCTCATATCGCACTCAAACCAAAAGCCCTTGTAGATCCAATAATCACCTAATACAAAAACATAGAGGAACTCAGACTCTTAATTTCTATGATGAAACTAAATAAATAGCAAGAATTTATAGAGAAACTTGATGAAGTGATCATCAATGCTCCAACTATGGCATAGAGTGAGTGAATGATTATTTTCTGACATCAATCTCACCATTGTTAGTTTCTAGGTTCATGGAAATCGGTGTACTGTTCATCATGATTGCAAATAAATAACCCCTCGCATGCATGGAAATAAGATCAATATCCATAAAATATCCTACACGATTAATACATGTTATTTGCAGAGCTCAAACAACCATCACATGGTTGGTTCAAAATTTTGAATTAGGGTCATTGATACACTAGTGAGTTGGTATGTTGAATGACTCAGATCGAGTCAATCATCTTTGAAAATTCCATGTCATGATACGGTAGGCTCATTAGCAAATGACACACCTCCTAGTCAGAACATCCACATGTCACTTGCGAGCCCCAACTAGCCACCTTGTATCACCAAGAGAGTCCACACATCACCTGACTGCACACCTCACAACACTTTTAAAACCATTATTTTAATTATGCATAGTTGGTGATGAATGACCACAATCAATCATCATTATCACATGATAGTCATCAATTAGAAATCCTTCATTAATACTGCTAGTAGATTTAGACTAGGCCCCATTATCGTACATAAGAAGTGGCAACATTTCAGACACCTCGCCATACTTTAGTGATTTCATAAAAAAAATTTGCGAGGCCAATGGGGAATGGTCAAGATCACATCCATTGATTTGACGGTCCATAAGCCTGCACATGCAACAATGTTATTTATAAAAGGGGACCAAGTAGGTAGACAAGGGGTAAATCTTTAGGCATAAATTTTAGACCTAAGTCTTTTTTTTTTTAAATTTATCAACTCGACATTAGGCAAAGATTAATATTAAGTCCCAACACTAAAAATTACCAATGGGCTAGGTAAAGGGGGTTGGTTCATGCACGACATAAAAGGCTTCATCGATGACTTAAGTAACCAGCTACCCAAAGCAACAGGTCAACATGAAAAAATAATGAGAGGGTCCAAAAGATATAAATATTTTAAACAAGGGAAATAAAATCCTAAACCCTAACATTTGACCCCTAAGCACAAGGGTAATAGCCAAACACAATTTTTCACAGAACCAGCCAAGATTTGTAGAATTTTATTTAAAATTTCTACCAGTGGCTCTAGCTCGGGGAAACATACCGCTTGTGTGTATGGTGAGAATTCAGACCTCTAGAGAGTAGAAAAAACATTGAGTCAAATGGTTGCTCCATTATGTTGCATTAGAACTCATTTTCAAACTTCATTTGGTGGCCCTAGGCCCCCAACAAAGAAATACCAATATTTACCCCTGTCAAAAATAAAGTTCTCTATTGTTTTTAGTAGGTCAATTCTACAAACACTCTCATGGACTTCCCACAAACTAGCTTGGTCACTAACATGTCCCACTATATCATTGTGTTTTCCAATGTTAGCACCAATTTTGTCAATCTATAATCTGCAATTAGACACTAACTGAAATTCATAATCATTGTGACATTTCATCTTGGCAAGCTCAATTTTATGTTCCACTAGATGCTCACTCACTTGAGCTGAGAAATAGAAGCATTCATAGTATATTTGATCTTTGACATCACAAACTTTGGCATCCAAATTAGTTTTCACCTCAAACTCAAAGCTCTCACAAACAACTGATTGTGTGTCATGAAAATCATCTTCGAATATGTCGAAGACAAAAGATGGATATTCTGGAATATCCTTGTATTAATCACTAAAACATGGGTATATTTTTTTGATACTTCAATTCAAGTATATCAAAACACACCTTGGTTTCATAGAGGTGGGGATCATATGCATCATTAAAATTCAAGAAATGAGTAAATGCATTCATCTCAGGTTCACTAACATGTTCTAACTCATTCTTCACATCATCAGTCAACTCAATAGAAAATACCTCAAGGGCAGGTTCAAACAATTCTACATCAATAGGGGCTACATAAAGACACCCATGTTTATTGGTAACCACATGTACAATATCAGTTGATATATGTAGAAGTTGTCAAAACCAACTTCAGACTCCAAGATCACCTACATGCAAATGGATACCTATCACGAGGAAGAGAATGGATGGAGAAAAAAAACAAGGGTTTGAAGAAATATTCAACCACAAAGAAAGTATTGATTGATTGATAGATGATGATAACAAGGAGAAAAGATGCTTGATTATATAGGAAAGTGTTAAACCTAGAATGAAAAGGATGTTGCCAAGTGTTCAAATCACACTTCATGTGACAACAAGAAACCCTAACCAACTAACTAGGGAATGATAACAAGATGGAGATAAGTTCTAAAAAAGACAAATCATCTTCTAGAAGGGAATATTATCTCAACAACATTATTAAATGATTAAATGCAACTTAGGACTAGTATGATTAATTAAAACCTAAGTTAACGTATGCTAGTGTAATAATTAATTAATTACACTAACACCCCCCCATAAGTGCAATTTAGGGAGACTAGATAAGCATGCACCTAAAACTAAGATGAATGCAAGAAAGCATGAATGGGTCTGGGCAATACGGCCTGATCAGGTACCCATGTACAAATGCAATAATGAGGTAGAGAAGGAAAACCTAGTGGGACAAACCCCCCTACAATCAGATAACTGTTGCAAAGAAGCACTGGAACCGCAATCCGGCAAACGAGGAAAGATACTTTTGTCTACAAGAAACCATATCAGAATCATAATAATGCAACAGTAGACCCGATGCCATGGAACACTCGAAAAACACCAAACTGGAACAACCCTGGAATCCATAAAGCAACAGTAGATGATAGAATGATGACAAAATCTAGAAGCTGTGAATCTCGATGCCGATGCTGAGCTGAAACTAAAACTCTTCTATAGGAACAAGTACCATAAAGACTCGGGAACATTAACCACAAATTTAGTGGCCCTCAAACTGAGATGAATCTGATGTGGATCATTAACCATAGGCTTTCAATTCAAAGTGTGAACCAAAATGAATCTGATATGTGTCAAGCTAAGACAAAAAAGTGGCCAAAAGAAACTAAGAAACCAAATTACAATCTATGAGATTTGTCATCAAAACACAATGAAGATCAAAGTGCATGCACACTCTAATCAGATTATTATGCAAGAAACCCCCCTGATGAAACTTTATATCAGTTCATTTATTACAATACCCAATGATTGCAAAAAAAGAGAATGCCTAAATATGCATAAATTAAAAACAAAATGCAAACCTACTGCATGCAAACAAAAAAGAGTGCATGCACAAACCAATGTTTACATCTGCCTCCATGATGCAAAATAACCTCAAATTTTTGTAGATGACCAAATCTAAAAAAATGGCCTACAACACTATGAAGTGCTCGAAACAAGCTTTTCGTCAATATCTTGTTTGCCAAAAACGGACATCGTGGCCAAAAGTTATGAATTTTTCAAAAACTGAATTTAGCTTGCAGGAAACAAATTTTCTAGCAAAAAACGTTTATTTCTAACTTGATTTCTAGAAAATCTACTTACTGTTTGTAGACAAAAATAAAAACCCAGAAATATTTTGATGCTAGAAATAAAATCTAGAAATCATTTCTTGATCCAACAAGTAGAAGATGAAAAAAAAAATTTAACCTTCAGCCAAGAGAAAAATGACGCCCAACGCTTTTTAAACTGCGATTTTCTCTAGATCTATGTAAGATATGCAAAATCTAAAAAATATACAGTTCAGATTTCGACGTTGGCTACAAAACCCAGAAATCGTTTTTCCTGCAAATGAGTGAAAACTGGATTTTTGAAGCAAATATGATGACGGCTCCAATAAAAAACAGCATGCAACAAACCCTTGTAGCTCCAAATAGCTCCAAACTATTTAAACAAGAACTGGCATGCAGCAGGAAAGCTCTGATACCATGTAGAAGTTGTCAAAACCAACTTCAGACTCCAAGATCACCTGCATGCAAATGGATATCTGTCACAAGGAAGAGAATGGATGGAGAAAACAAACAAGGGTTTGAAGAAATATTCAACCATAAAGAAAGTATTGATTGATTGATAGATGATGATTACAAAGAGAACATATGCCTAATTATATAGGAAAGTGCTAAACCTAGAATGAAAAGGATGTTGCCAAGTGTTCAAATCACACTTCATGTGACAACAAGAAACCCTAACCAACTAACTAGGGAATGATAACAAGATGGAGATAAGTTCTAGAAAAGACAATGCATCTTCTAGAAGGGAATATTATCTCAACAACATTATTAAATGATTAAATGCAACTTAGGACTAATATGATTAATTAAAACCTATGTTAACTTATGCTAGTGTAATAATTAATTAATTATACTAACAATATATGTGCTAACCCAAAATTGAAATACTCATTGCAAGCTGGAAACTTCTCATCAACAATAAAACTAGAATTTTCATTCTCTTTCAGAAAAATGTTTTCCTCAAAGGATGAAAGCATGTCAATTTTCAGACAAGGAACATCACACAAGAATCAATCATACTTATATTCATACTCACCAACATGAGATTAATCATTATTTTCATTTCTTGGCTTCCCTACACATGGATCAAGAATTTGTGCAATATCAAAAGAATTTGAAGCTTTATTGTCATATGAATCAACCAAACCTTCAATGTTATCACTAGGTAATAATGTTGAATCAAGATTCATAAATTTTTCACAATGCACTACTTGATCATTCTAGAATGAACCCCCTATTTCATCATCATATACAACATCATCCTTTTCACGTATCACAAATATTTCCACCTTTACCTCATATAGACAATCAGGAGTAGGAAGGGAAACAACACAGTCATCAACATGTTTATCATACTTAACATTGTGATCAAGATCAACATACTGAATATACATATTCTTATCTTCAAATTCCTCATCACTGACATAATCATTATGCTTCATTGATGGAAAACTTTAACTGCATTCTTGGTATTCACCACATGCAACTTGTTCCTTCACTTGTGGACAAGTGACATCATGAGAATCTATACCATTGCACCCTTCAAGTGAGGAATATTCTTCCAAATTTTTCTTAGAAAAGAAATCACAATCTACAAAGAATCAATCAAAAATAACAACCTCATTACGATTTTTATCATAAGAGGAATCATCACTATACAAACCGTGTTCAAGATTTGTAGGGCGAAAACTTGAAGTTGCATTTTCAGGATCATAATCACTAGTTTGTAATAAAATGTTAGTAACACCACATGGAATAGCATCTTGCACTTCATCATCATCTGAGATATCACAATAAAAGAATTCTTGCATAGTTACTTCATTATTATCCCATGTGTCCTTTTCTTCATCATTGTTGTGTTGCTCAATATATGTGTTGTTTGTGGGTTGACTACAATGTTTATCTTCTAACATATTATTTTCACTTGTTTGAATTGTTATTTGATTCTTTTCAAGAGGAAAACTGATGTCTCTTTTTTGAGAATTCACATCTTGTGCATAACCACATTTGGCTGATTCTACAATCTTTATCCAATTGGATACTTGGTCAAAACTATGGGGTTTCAATTCTTTGGGCAAGGTACTCAGCCTAGATTCATAAATTTCACAAAAAAAATAAATGCACATAGAATCCTCCGGTCTAAAATTTTTGGGGATTTCTATCAAAGCATCAAAAAATCTCAAAAATGGTTTGTGTGGTGATTCTCCCTTGTGTCTCCTCATTGCATACACTTCTTCCACATAATACTTTTGATCAATATTGCTCAAATTTTTTTGATTTTCAACTTGGAGCTCACTATGATCTTCATACTTTGATGATGGAGAAATCATAATAGCAGAAGGATTGTCATCTTGACAATCATTTCCATTATCTAATCCTTGAATTCTATTTGTATATGGTGTCCTGGGATAACCAACACTTGTAGCCAAATACCCTTTCATCTTTGAGTATTTCAAATTATTCTCAATATCCAGGGTAGTTTGATATGCCTGATGTAATGTTGCATGCTCTTTATCCCCTAATAGATGGCTCATCTTTTATCAAATGCACCTAAGTATAGAACCAAACATTCAGAATTATTTGGTCTCATACTCTCTAGAATTTCCCTTATTTCCTTTGAAAATCAAAGATGAAAACAGGGACCAACTCATCCTGACTTCTATGGGTTTCCACAAAATCTTTTCTTACCACACTTGGATTTACTCTTTCTCCAAATTTTTCAACAAATGCTATCGAAAATTGATTCCATGAATCTATGAAACTTGTCGGTAAATATTTGAAACAATCCTTGGTGTCATCCTTCATAGATTGAGCAAAACGTTTCATGAGAACATCCTCATGATTTAGCTCATAATCCCCCATCACATCCATGAATGTTTGCAAATTTTTAGAAGCTGATTCATAAATTTGGCCTGTGAATTTTGGCAAACCTTTCCTAAATTTTTTAGGAATCAGGTTCGGGAAACCTTTAATACCGCTAAAGGCCAATGGCATATACCTTTCAATAGAAAAATCCCTTTGAGGGCTTGGTGAATGTTTCTTTCCCTACATACTTTTAATTGCTATGCCACAAGAAAACCCCTTTATATCCATATTCGATCATTATCAAATTCATACATGGTTTTCAATTACATCATTTACTAATCCAACCATGATTCTAGAACATAGATTGAATCATTATCCCTTAAAGATTTCTTAGAGGAATAATTTAAAAACAAGCATACTTCTCAGATCATTATAGTCATTACTCATTAGAAGTATGAAAAGAAATACTATTACTCCTTGTCTTAATTCAATTTCATCTAATAGGGAACCATTTATCACCTTAAGCCTTGAAATTTTCTCATAAACCTCTTTCAAATAGAAAAATGATTTCTTTAGGTTTATGAAGATACCTAGAAACTTTGTAGCAATTATTAACCTTTCTTCTTGACTGCAAATTCTACAAATCTAGAAGTCTTCTTCAAAATTCAACTGGTGCTACCTCCTTTTACAAATGATAGAACTTCAAAGAAAAATGAATTTATTTCAAGAGTAAATCTAATTTTGTGTCTTCTCCAACAGTGGAGTCACACTCAAATTCTTTGAGATTTTTCTGCAGCAAAACCTTTTCCAGGTTCAAAAACTTTTCAACATCCTAACCAAGTGTTTAGATTCACCAAATACTTGACTCTATGATACTACTATCTACACTTTGGATTCCTTTTTATTTAAATTTCTTAGAAGTTCTCCCTAGAAAAGTCACCATTCTTTTGGTGACTTAGATGGGAAAATATGATTCAATAATTTTCAAGGTCTTCGGTTATAAATAATAGCTCAGTATTTGAATGACTCTTTGATAAGACAATCATCAACCAGATTTTTGAGTGCATTCCCTAGTAGAGTCACCATTATGTTGGTCATTGTTTTGAGCTAGGATTTGAAATTCTCTAAGAGATATCCAATCTCTATGTTCAAGAATCACAGAATCTAGTGGCCAACTAACAAATAAAGCTTCTCAAAAATTTATCCCTACTCTTTAGGCTATGTGAAGCCAAGGAGGGTGTTCCTATTTTTGTTCATTTGGTACCCATTGCCAGAAGAACACTTCACACACAGATAAATTCCTACTAACTTGTAGATATACAGGATTTATTAAAGGTTTGGTTGACCTCCACACAAATGACCATATATTTTCTAGGAATAAATGAATTATATGAGATTTACATGTCAGAATAGATAGAATTTGAAATTATATAATGTTTTAACCTTGAATCCATGTGTAGGTGCTTTCTGATTTTAATTATTTAAAAGAACCCTAAGTGAAATAGCTAGTGCCTCATCAAATTAGGTAGGAGTCACATATAAAATATTGAGTCATAAATAACAATTAACCCTGATATCAGTGAATGATTCTCCTAATGCATTACATTCTAAGAATTCATAGTACTCAAAGCAACTCTCCTTAACTAATCCTTAGCACATTATAATACTCTTACAATCATTTCTCAAGCATTTTATTAACTCATTACGTTAAGGCAAGAAATAGAAACATACATTCAAATGAACTATTGAAGACAAATGAAAATACGCTATATAATTTCATTCATAGCTTGTCACAGGATACACAGGAGAGCAATTACGTTGAATTTTTAAGATTTCTTTCAATATCAGTAATTACATAAGACATATTAAGACCATCTTATATGCAAACCCTACCCAAGATAATTCTGCATTATATGCATTCAGTATGTACCACCTAGACCTTTAGGATTCCAAAATTTGACCAATTAAATGAGCCTTGAGATCTCCTTTATAGAATAGGAGAGTGAAAATCTTCGGGCTCATTGCCATTGAATTTCAATAGAATTTCATCCACATTTCAAAATTCCCACACAATTAGATGTCATCATTTGGTGAACAAGGGAATCAAACTACATTGAATCTTAATAACCATTCAGTACCACCATAACTGCATAAAAATTCCACCAAGGCCTTGTCGTTTTTGTCTGCGTCATACCCAAAAGGAAAAAACATCAACAGCAGAAAAAGATTGCAGATCCTAGAAAACTATACCACTATCCTAAACCCAAATCAGCATCACGGCCACGATACAAATGAGCTCTTCATTTTTTCACCTTAGTGAGAGGTGAAGACACCACCTTAGCCTTCTCAACACCCCTCTCAACACTAGAACTAGGAACAACACACGGTGCCACCACGGTAATTGGAGTTACTGTGAGGAACTCTTCATAAACAGCAACCAAATTAGTTAAAGATGCGAGGTAACTGTGATAATCCAAATTAGTCTTAGAACCATCACTACTAGAGCTGCTAGAGACATCAATGGGTGAAATTTTCTTTCCCAGAGAGACTTGACTGGACCTTGGCTTGTCCTTTGAACCTTTACCATGATCCACATACCTCTTTTCTTGTTCATAGCTTATGACCTTCACTCCTATAACCTAACCCTTAAGTCAAGGACTGCTCCTTGTAAGACATTGGAGAGACCATGTGACTTCTTCCTTGGATCCAGGAATGCCTAGAATGGTGCTCTATTTATGTTGTTTCATCTCCTCTTGAGAAATTATCGTATCCATTCTTGTAGACTTGTATAAAAATGAACCAAAAGAAATTGGCTTGCTCATCTCGCACTCAAACCCAAAGCCCTTGTAGATCCAACAATCACCCAATAAAAAACATAGAGGAACTCAGACTCTTAATTGCTATGATGCAAGTGAATAACCAACAAGAATTTATAGAGAAAATTGATGAAGTGATCATCAATGCTCCAACTATGGCACAAAGTGAGTGAATTATTATTTGCTAACATCAATTTCACCCTTATTAGTTTCTAGGTTCATGGAAATTGACAAACTGTTCATCATGATTGTAAAGAAATAACCCCTCGCACGCATGGAAATAAGATTGATATCCATCAAAGAGCCAATGCCATTAATACATTTTATTTGAAAAGCTCAAATAGCCATCACATGGCTGGTTCAATGTTTTGAATTAGGGTCATTGATGCACTGACGAGTTGGTATGTTGAACGACTCAGATTGAGTCAATCATATTTAAAAATTCCATGTCATCATACGGCAGGCTTGTTGGCGAATGACACACCTCCCAGTCAGAATACCCACATGTCACTTGCAGGCCCCAAGCAACCACCTTGTACCACCAAGTGAGTCTACATGTCAATTGTCCGCACACCTAGCAACAATTTTAAAACCATTATTTTAATCATGCATAGTTGGCGAGGAATGGCCATAATCAATCCTCATTATCACATGACAACTATCGATTAGAAAGAATTCATTAATACTATTGGAGGATTTAGATTGGGCCCCATTACCAGACACAACAAGTCGCAACATCTCACACACCTCTCCATACTTTAGTGATATCATCGAAAATTCCTATGAGGCCAACGGGGAATGGTTAGGATCACATCGATCAATCTGACGGTCCATAAGCCTACACACACAAGAATATTATTTATAAAAGGGGACCCACTAGGCATATGAGGTGCAACCCTTTCAGCATAAAATTTAGACCTAAGTCTAAAATTCTAGAAATTTATCAACCCGATATTAGGAAAATATTAATATTAAGTCCCAACATAGAAAAATACAAATGGGCTAGGTAAATGGGGTTGATTCATGCACGACATAAAAGGCTTCATCGATGACTTAAGTAACTAGCTACCCAGAGCAATAGGTCAACATGAAAAAATAACAAGAGGGTCCAAAATATGTGAAGATTTTAAGCAAGGGCAATAAAACTATAAACCCTAACATTTGACCCCTAAGCATAAGGGTAATAGCCAGACAAGATTTTTCATAGAACCGGCCAATATTTGTAGCAGCTTTTTAAAAATTTCTACCACACAGTTCACAACTGGTGACCATAACTCACACTAGAAAATGAATCAACAACCAATATCTATATATAAAAACTTCCAATAACCATGATTAACATATCTAAACCACACAAACATAGGAGAAAAATGTAGATCAACCATTAAACACTTTCAATCTTCCTTCAATACAATTTTCTCAATATCCTCGACATATACAATCAATAGTGACTACTTGATAACCAATTGACCAGTTGATATCAATGAAAACACCTTCATTATTTTCATCATTCCTTCCATTCTTTCAACATAACATTTAGGGTGTAGGGTTGAGGGTATAAGGTATAGGGTTTAGGATTCAGGGTATAAGGTTTAGCATATAGGGTTTAGGGTATACAATATAGTATTGAGGGTATAGGGTTTAGGGTTGATGATATATGGTATAAGATCCATAGTATAGGGTTTTTGGCTGAGGGTATAGAGTTTAGGATTTAGGGATTAATGTATATAATTTAATTCCTATGGTTGAGGGTTAGTTTTTAGGGTTGAGTCTATAAGGTATAGGGTTGAGGTAATTGGGTTTATTGTTGAGGTTCTAAGGTATAGGATTTTTGATTGTGTGTATAGAGTATAAGTTTTGTAGCCTAGGATTTAGGGATAGAGTTCATTTTTGAGGGTATAGGGTTGAGTATATAGGTTATCTACTTTAGGGGTAAGGATATTTGGTATACAATTGAGGATATTTGGTATACGATTGAGGGTATAAGATTTACACATGATAGTATAAGGTATATGGTCAAGAGTATAGGGTTTAGGTTTGAGGGTATCGATTTTAAAGTTTTGGGTTTAGCATATAGGCTTTAGGGCCTAGGGTTTAGGGATAGTATTAGTGTTAATTATAGAGGGTATATGGTTTACAGTTTAGGATACTAGGTATAGGGTAAAGGGTGTTTGATTTATGATTGATAGTATAAGGTATATAGTCTAGGGTTGTGGGTATAGGGTATAAGGTTTAGGGTATATAGTGTTTAGGATGTAGGGTTGAGAGAATTAGGTATAAGGTATAGATTATAAGGTTTACAATTCAAGGTATAAGGTATAGGTTTGAAGGTATTGGGCACATAGGGTCAAGGGTATTGTTGAAGGTTTTTCTAGCACATCCAACTTACAAATGATGAGTTAAATTACTCCTATTAAAAAGTAGAAAACTACTCCATTGTTCCCTTTGGGTTAGGTCTTGACTGTGTGGGATAGAAAAGTGATAATTGTTAAAGTGTTCAACAAGGGAGATGGATTGTTCGGTTTTCTAGAAATTATATCAATAACATGAAATCAAAAACTAAATTACTCATTAATGGAGCTTTTCTCAGGTGGTGGCGATGGCAGTAAGGCAATTTCAAATTTTGAAGTGGCATGAATTCTTGGTGGTGCTACATGTGTTAATGGTGGATAGATTGCTAATGGGAAGGTTATGTTAGGTGGGTCTTTTGTTTCAGGTAAACGAATTGGGTCCCCTTTAGTGGAAGAAAAAAATTTTGGTGGTAAAGGTGCTCGAAAGGTTTCTTGTCCTTCACATTCTCCGATATCCTTCTCTAAAAAGGGGAATCTTAGGGCTAAAAAATATGTGCCGGACCTATTGTTTGATGGTTTCAATGATAATTCTAAAGGTTTTGGTCTTGGGGATTACAAGACTAAGGAAGACTTCTTTCTGAACTCATCTTCAAAATGGTCAAATCTATTTGGTGAAAATCCTAAAGGTAAAAGCACTTCTGTTCCTATGCCTTTTATTGTGAATGCAAAAAATGGAGAATATTCTATCTTTGTCCTAGATGGTATTTTTAAAAAGAGTTTTTCAAATATAGACATGTCTCTATTGGGAAAATTGGTTGGGTCAGAGCCTCATATTGAGTAGGTTTGTAAGTTCACTTTGAACCAATAGAGACCTAAGGGACAATTAAATGTGGCTATAGTGGATAAAGACTTCTTTACCTTCACATTTAACTGTGAGGATGATATTTTGGTGGCATTGAAAAGTGGTCCTTGGTTTATTGGGAATTCCTCTCTGATGGTGGAAAGGTGGGTAATGAGTTTTAACCCCAACTCATGCTCTTTCTCGGCTGCTCCTATCTGGGTTAGATTCCCTCGCCTCCCCCTAGAATTTTGGGATAAGGAATTATTTAAAGGGATAGCAAGCACTTTTGGGTGTTTTTTGTTGATTGACCAAATGATGGTGTCTAGGAAGCATCTTGTTATGCCAGATTCTATGCTAATGTGGAACAATATGTTGACCTGCCCTTTATGGTGAAGATCAACTCCAAGTATGGGGTTTGGGAACAAGTGGTGCAATTTGAGTCTAACCCTTTTGTGTGCATCCATTACAAGAAATATGGTAATTGGGAAAAGATATTCCCTCTCAAGAAGCTGAAGCAAGTGACTGAACAATGGAAAGAAAAGGAGAAGGGGCATGAAGGGCTCTCCTTAGGACCTCGAGAGAAAAAGGGGTCAAACCTTACTAGTGAATTTATTGTGGTGTCTCATATAACTGCTCAGTTGGTGTTGGAAGAAGTTGAGAACAAAGGGAATTTTGAGGGCTAGGGTGATATGGAAATGCTCAATAAGGAGCAGGTGAAGGGTGGAGAGGCTAATATATCCTCCCCTCCTTTTAATATGATGGAATATCTAGAAGAGGTTAGGTCTAAAGCCTCAAAAAAATACAAGGTTTATGTGGTTGTAGGTGTGGATTCCCCTATTTTGGGGGCCCAACTGCCATAGGATGATGGTTCGAAGATCAAAGGTCTAGAAGTATTATCTAAACTAAAGGATAATGGAGAACTTGAGGACCCTAATAATCCTCCCTAGATTCTAGTGCAAGGATGGAATAGGAAGAAGCATTCCCCTTCCTCGAGTGTTGTGACCTCAAATAAACAGAGGTCTAACTATGATTCAAAAATGAGAGGTAGAGGTGCCCTCCTACTAATGTCACCAGGGATAAGGATAGTAGAACGGATGGTATTGATGGAACATAGAGAACTTTGTTGGAGATGTGCTATAGGGGCACTCTCCATAAGCTCTTATATATCTCATCTCATGGAATCTTAGAGGATTGAATCACCCTCAGAAACATGATCTTCTTGCTAATCTAGGTAGAGATCATCGCCCTAATATTGTTTTAATTTAAGAAACTAAAATGGGGTTGGATAAGTTATCTAAATTGAAGATTAAATTGTTTAAGGATTGTGGTATGAATTTTTCTGATGTTGTGGGTGCCTCGGGAGGGATTGTTACTTTTTGGAATCTTAAGTTGATTCAGGGAGTTGAGGTTTTCCATGACTACAACCATGTGGCAACCTCCTTCACTAATGTGAGGGAAAAATTTGCTTGGACTCTATCCAATATCTATGCCCCTAATAGTAAAAGTGCTAGAAAGAAGTTTTGGGAGAGTCTTGTGTCCTTCAATTCGGAGCATCCTTCTATTAACTAGCTTTTTATGGGGGATTTTAACACTCCCCTACACGATGCTAACAAAATGGAAGGTTCACATATTGTGGATGATAGAAGATATGGTCTTATGAATCATATCAATGATTATTTTCTTCTTTGTATGGATCTCAAAGGTGCTTCTTATACTTGGTCTAACCGGTGTATGAGGGATGCTCTAATTTAGGTCAAGCTTGATCATGCTCTTATTAATCCTCACTGGCTTACTTCTTATTCATGTTCACTTTCAACCTTGACTAGACTGGGTTTGGATCATTTTCCATTGTCTTTATCATTGGACCTATTGGGGAGGAAGATAAACTTTTCATTCATTTTTGAAAAGATGAGGTCCTATCATCTTGACTTCAAAAATATGGTTTAGGCTTGGTGGAATATTTAGGTGGATGGTTTCTTAATGTATAGAGTGGCCAAAAATCTTGCTAATGTGAAGAATAATGCTAGGAGATGAAATCAAACTTCTTTTGGTCATAGTTTTTTGGATAAGGAGAAGGTGAATCAAGAGCTTCATACAGTTGAGTAATCTATTCAAGCCTCTGGGTATGATCAAGTCTTGCATCACATGAAAGTGTTCTTCTTTCCAGGTT
The DNA here is from genome assembly GCA_007115665.2 of Sequoiadendron giganteum. Lineage (NCBI taxonomy): Eukaryota > Viridiplantae > Streptophyta > Pinopsida > Cupressales > Cupressaceae > Sequoiadendron > Sequoiadendron giganteum. Next base: position 305,639,264 of record CM021110.1, read on the forward strand.
GGATAATATTATCACTAAGGAGGAGGTTTTTTGGAAGCAACACTCTTGTATTATGTGGCTGAAGAGGGAATAGGAAAACAATTTTCTTCATCTTTTCACTCTTAAACATCAGTCCTCTAATCATATTAATACTATCAATTTTAGAAAGCAACTGTTGGAGAAGGATGTTGACTTGTTGTAGGCAACATCTTCTTATTTATCTAATTTAATTTTTGTGGATGGGGTGCTTGATGAGGATTTTCAGGATGATCTTGTTAGGGATATTCCTCAGGTCATCTCTAATGATTTGAATAGTAAACTAGCTTGCATTCCTTCGGCATGGGAGGTTCAAAGTGTTGTGTTCTCTTTCGAAGGTGATAAGGCTTTGGGGCCTAATGGTTTCCCGATGTTCTTTTTTCAGGCTTATTTCCAAATTATTTCTAAGGATGTTGTGGTTGCCACTAAGGAATTCTTTTGAACTAGTAATCTTTTGAAGGAATTGAATTCCTCTTTCATTGTCCTTGTTCCTAAGAAGTTGGGTGCTACTTTTTTTGATGAATTCTGACCTATTAGTCTATGTAACTCTATTTATAATATTTTTTCCAAGGTGTTAGTGATCAAACTACAAAAGGTGCTTCCTCTTATTATCTCTCCTCAACAAAATGGATTTGTGGCTGGTATAAAAATTCTTGACTCAATGCTCTCTATTCATGAGAATATTCATTCTTTAACTATTAACAAACGTCCTCATTTTATTCTCAAGTTTGATTTTCTCAAGGCTTATGATAGAACTAATTGGGGTTTTCTCTCTAATATTATGAAAGCCTTTGGTTTTTGTGACAATATGGTGGCCATTACTCTCTAGTTTATTTTTGCCCCTATATTTTTTGTTCTCATTAATTGCTCCCCTTCTCCTCTCTTTGATTGTTTGATGAGTTTATGACAAAGAGATCCTATATATCCTTTTTTTTTCATTATCATGGTGGAATCATTGGGTCGCCTCATCCAGAGATTTATCAATTCTAGTTTAATGTCTAGTTTATCTCCCTCTTCAAATAATCTTATTTGTTCTCATCAATAGTTTGTTGATGATTCTCTCATAAATCATCTATTAAGGAGGCCAAAGGTATTAAAGGAATCTTTGAGAGATATGAGGCTGCTTTGGGGGGAAAGGTCAACTTACCCAAGAGTGTTATCTTCTTCTTCAACACTCTAGATCATAGGCAAATTAAAATTGCTAGGATCTTGTAGTGCCAAATAGGAGAACTTCCTACCTCTTATTTGGGCCTCCCCTTGCGCTCTATTTTTCCTGAGTCCTTTTGGAGGGTATTGATTATTAAGTTTAATCTAAATTGGTTGGTTGGAAGGGTGCTCTATTAAGTCAAGATGAGAAGGTGTAGCTGATTAAATCTACTTTCCAGAACCTTCCTATTTATGCCCTCAACTTAATTCACATGCCTAGGAAATTTGTAGATAAGATGGAGGGAATTCCAAAAAAAATTATGGTCTACAATTAAGGATAAGAGAAGAATTCATCTAGTTTCCTATGATGATATTTGTAGACCCAAAAAGGTTGGGGGCCTTGGAATTCGTAAAATCAGAGAATTTAATATTGTTCTTCTTTCTAAAAACTATGGAACCTAATTCTAGCTAAGTGTGATTGGGAAAAAAATGATCTTAGTATATATCTTCATGTGGTTGATTAGATAAGGAATTTTTATCTCTTGACTACTCTCCCTCTTTTGGGTCTACTTTCTAGAATTATTTGGTTAAAGCTCCTAGACTTTTGTATAAAGGCCTTTTGTGGAAAATGGGAAATGGTAGGAAAATTCTGTTTTGGGAAGATAGTTGGTTTGGTAATAGACCCCTTAAAGATGAACCTTGGGCTCAACCTTTCAAGGACATTTTTGTGTGAAGGTTTTGCAAATGGGTGGCTGATTATATCAAGGGTGGCTATTGAAAAAGGTTGCTTGAGGTGGCTCTGAGCCTAGAGGACCTCTCTAAAGCTTTTTCCCTCATCCATATTCCTTCTTTTTCTGCTAAGGATAAGATTTTTTGGAGGCCCTCCTCCAATGGTAATTTCTCTATTTCCTCGTATTTTCATCTTTAGACATCCTATGTTGGTCCTCCTCCTTTTTTGGACTTCCTCGTGGCCCTCTAAATTGATTCCTAAGGTTAATATTTTCTTCTATCTCTTTTTCCAAAATAAGGTCTTAACTACTGACATTTTGGTCAAGAGAGGTTTTGTGATGCCTAACAGGTGCTTTCTTTGTGAGGAGGATACTGAAGATTCCTCTCACCTGATGATTGGCTACAAATTTGTTACTAAAGTTTGGGCCCATGTTATTTCCTTATGGAACCTCTGTTGGGTGTTCCTATCTTCGATTGGAGAAGCTTGGTCTCAATGGGTTGGTCCCTTTTCGAATCCTATACAACTTTTTTTATGGTGTCTTTCTCTCTCCCATATTGCATGGGGCATTTGGATTGAGTGTAATAACAAGATATTCAAAAGTGTGGCTCTTCCTACTATTTTTTTGGCCTATAAAATCTATGTTGATATGAAGGAAAATTTTGTTTCTGGGATATCTTTCAAGAATGGGCCCATGGTTTAGCTTGGTCCTAGTGATTTTTCTATTGTGCATAATTTGAAGCTGCCTTGTGATATCTCACTTCCTCTTACTAAAGGGAAGGCCTCTAGAGATGATTTTTTATGGAAAGATCCTTTGGTTGGTTGGGTTAAGGTGAAGTTTGATGGAGCTGCAAAATGAAATCTAGGTCCTACTAGTTGTGGGGGAGTGGTAAGAAATTTTGATGGTAGGTTCATCTCTACTGTCGCACTCCCTTTGGGAACCTATAAAAACCACTATGGGGAGGCATCTACTACCTATCATGGCCTAAAAATGGTGCAAGTGAAAGGTTATAGGAATTTTTTTCTTGAGGGGAATCTCTCAACATCATTAACAATTTGAAAAAAGTACTCCCCATCATGGAATATTTAACCTTTGATTATGGATGCTATAGAAATTATTAATTCTTTTGATAAGTTCTACATATCTTATGTTTTTAGAGAGGGAAACAACCTATCAGATGTTTTTGTTAACCTTGGTGTTAGGGGTATTATGGAGTGGGGTGTGAGCGACCCCCTCCATATGGACTCCATTACATATGCAAATCATGATTTTCAAAACTGCCAGCATGGATGATGAATTGTTATGGCTTGGAGCTTGCATGACTAGTATCACATGGCTTGCCATAATGTGCAGTGATGGTGTGGATGATCCACATCATGATTTTAGTACTTTATTGGGTTTTCATATGGGTTGAAGTTCTAGGATCATTACCTATTCCTACCATATTCCTGGTGCCACATGTATTGTGGGTAATTTTGGCCTTTCTCTCTCGAACATTCTCCTGATTGCTTGCAAGGTTTTGAAACTTTTCAGATATGTAATTTTTTGTGCCATGGGAGGTGATAGGAACCATGCTAAGCCCTTTTCTTGTGATTCTGTGAGGGGAAAGGAAGAGATTTGGCACATTTTAGAGAAGGGTGGGCTCACTCCTTACTTAGAAATACTGCATGGTAACAATCCGTAGGATACAACCTAGTTTGTTAAAGGATGGAATAACCAAGTTTTGAAACTCAGAGAAACTAATTTTGATGTTACTGAAGATGTTATTACTAGTATAATGGGGCTTCCTAATGATGGTAAGAAAGTGTTTAGAGATAAAAAGGAGTCTAAGGCTGGGATGCAAATATTCTTCAAAGGGTATGATTTACAAGATTTAAAGACGGATAAAATAAGAGGATACCAATATGGCTCAATTAAGGCTCTATGGGGGGACATTAAGGATGAGCTTATGAGATACATTAACCTCAAGGATCACTTGTCTATGCTAAATTCCTATCATTTTATGCTTATTAACCATTTTTTCTACAAAAAGAGAATCTATTTTCATTTTCATCTATTAGCTTCATTAGAAAGTGGTCTAAAGGACCATACGAAGAACCCCAAGAACTTAGTATTGCATGTGGGGATTATTTTGTTAATATCAGAATATGTTAAATATTTGGTGGTGTCTAAATTGATTTCTACTCATAGGGGTGAACAATTGAAAGCAGCGAAGGAGTATGAAATTTTCTCTAAGCAGGAGCCAATTAGTAAAAAATGGAAAAAGAAGAAAATAGTTCTAGAAGAGGAGTCTATTTCTAAGAAGGATGTTGATTATTTCATTGAAACTCAAGCTTCTATGGAGGTGGTCTTACAACCATTTGATGTGGGTAAGTTTGGGAAAGGTGTGTCATTTTAGAAAAAATAAGGGTTATGAGACTTGTAGCGAAGAAATTTTTGATGATAAGAAGACCCCATGCCCTACGGAAAAGGTTGTTGGGGATATTTCCCCATCGGCTCCTAGTTTGGAATCCCTACCAAAGAAGGGATAAAAGGTGGGTAGAAATAAGAAAATTACCATTAGGTCTACGTATCAGTTGTAGAAGATGCAAGTTTCTTCTCCCCTAATGACGACTGGTAGGTAGGGTGCTATGGAGTCTCTAGATATGGACCTTGAAATGTAGAAGAGAGACCTAGAAATGAAGACTAAAATGAGTTTAGTTGTTGCGGCTATTATAGACTCTATTCTTAAAATAAAATTTCCCATTGGTGGTGCAAAAGGAAAGGAATTCAGCATTAACTAGGACATGGTTAGTTCCTCTCAAGAGGATGATGTTGTGTCTAAGGGTCATCTTAATGTTGATCGGGGATATATACCCGATTTTCTTAGGTTGGCTAGGGAGGGATCTATTTATTTGTTTAAAATGTTTATATGGTTCTTCCATGAACTTAACATGACCAATATCAAAGTCAGGGAAGTGTTAAGAAAATCTAGTGAGTCTTATTTACAAAACTAGATTGATGATTTGTATAACTCTCTAAATATTGTTGCTAATGAAACTCTTAAGATGAAAAAAAACCTTGAGGAAATAATCCTCACTCTTGAGGATCAATTCGAGAAAGTGTATGCTAAACTAGAGAAGGGTGGAGAAGGGATAAAATCTACTATGATTCTTGAATATGTTGGCATCTCTACCCCTTATGATATTTCCAAGAAATGAAAAGGCTCTACTCCTAGAGAGGTTAGTAGTGTTGGGGATAAGTTGTTGGAGAGGTGTTTGTGGATAAAGCTGCTAGGGGATGAATGTTTTAATTAGTGGGGTAAAAGAGGAGGGGATTGGGGCCAAAACTAGGAACAAGACTAAGGTGTAGGTTGAAGCTCCTACTATTGAGGCACCTAAAGTTATTGATGATGGCCAAAAGGTTGTGGTGTGTGAAATGGAAGCTACGGATATTCTAAAGAACATGTAGTGGGACTGTTGTTGTACATCTTTTTTGGCTTATGTTGCACTAAAAGCATGCTAGTTTTTGGTTTTTGTGTGCTTGATGTAGTTTTATTTTACTTTAGTTTTTCTTTTTTGTAAAGTTTTTTCGGCCCCTTCAAAAACTAGTTTTACCTCTAATCAAAAAATAAATTTCTCATTAAGATTTATCCATAACGAATTTGTATAGATTATTATGCTATTGCTTAATGATTTCAAATTGAATTAAAGAAAATTCAAAAAAAAAGGGGTAAGAAGGAAGAATTTAAACAAATGCTAAATTGAATAGACAATCACAAGATCTATTTTATTAATCATTGAATGATTATACAAAATCTCACAAACCACTATTAAAAAAAAATCTTTCACACAATTTTTGTTAACATAGATGCATTATTACAAGAAAATAAAATAAATCACAAGATTTTCAAATTTTATGAAATTAGAACACCATCAAATGTGTGTATATCTGAGGCAAAATGTTACTCAAATGTAGAATAACATACAAGATTGAACTAGTTTGTTCAACTTAGAAAAATGAAACAGTCATACCATTACCAAAGTACTAGATTGGGACACATGCAAAATAGGAATAATCCTTTAGTTCATAAAAATATGATCTTAAAAAAGTCAATAGGGTACCCATGCTAAGAATGTATAAATTTATTCTTGTAAATACATAAAAATTTGATCCCTTGAATGATCTAGAATAGAAAATTATATAGGACATAAGGTTCCATATTTGTAGATCTGAAATAAGAGCTAATTGAAACTTAGAGTGCCCAAAGATTTATTTAAGTTTAAATAAAATTAAACTAAAATAAAAATAAAGTTCCTTAGTTTCAATTCTAAGACCAATCAAAATTAATCTAAATAATCTCAAAGAATAAAGGAAAGTAAACTAAAATCAAATGCTAGATCTAGAATTACAACTTGGGTGTTTATTTATTATAAGATTCATTCAACATTAAAAATGTAAGAGAGGGGGACAAACCATTGCAAGGCCCCGGGTCACAAAAGGTCTAGAGCAATATGGCTGCCCTTACTTACCTATGTTTTCAAGGGTGTTAGAATACATGAGATGGGAATGATGAAGACTATAAGGTCCTTCAATCACTCTACAAGCTTGAGAGTTGAGAGGAGACTAGGTAAGTTAGTCTTTAGAGTCAACTATGTATCTTAGATAGCTCTCTATCTGAGGACACAAGCATGGTTCTGGGATGACAACAGAGTGTTCTTGTGTCTCTCAGGTGCATGGGCATCCGTATGACCAAAAACCAAAGAGACAAGACTTAAATTCTAAAAGATGGACTAACAACCTAGTTTAAGAACTTCTAAAGGTATAAAAAAAGAAAATGAAATGTAAAATGTAAACACAAATGTGATAAAGAAAGTAGATTACCACAAAGGTAACGAAAATGATCTCACACAACAATCCTTTAGCCAGCTTGCTCCAAGATCTCTCCACCTCAACAAAGAAAAGAGAGAAAATGTTGGGGGGCTACATAGGGGTTTGCCTCAATCAAACCCCCATTTTGGTGTTTCCACCTCCACAAATATCCAATATTGTAATGAGAAGATTAGAGGATCTTACCACCTCCATCCAAAGTGCTCAAGGATAGTGGAGGAGAAATGTGAGAGGAACAAAAGCCTCTGCTACAATGGATTCATCATGTATTTTCTCTATCAAACTGATGGAGTGATAGGTTGCTGCTATGAAGTTCGAAATGCTGCTAAAAATCTTGGAGTGAATGCTAAAAGTGTGGAGAGATTGTGTAGGCTTCAACCAAAGATGAAAATGGAAGAATGAATGGAGCATATGAAGAAGTAATGGAAGAATATGGCCATATTCACATCAACCACCCAAAGAAAGGTGTTACATTTTGACCTCCAATAGGAAGTGTAACATTTCTATAGACTCCATCCATAGGAATCTACTAGGGATGTTAGCACACTGCACAAATGTTTGTGCCATGCAGGGGCGTCCCAAACAAAAACACCTTCACCGACACAAAAAATGGGTGCCAACTGTGATGTGAATAGTGGTCTTATGTGGAATTAAGCCTCTAAGGTTTGTTTTTCGAAAGTGTATAGGGGTGAAAGGGGAATTTTCATTAGGGGTGCAAATTCGCTCCTATACATTTCTCCCCCACTTTAGCAAGCACAAATACTGGTGAGTGCTTTATTAAAGTAGATCAAAGAAGTAGTAGTAAGGTTAGAGAAGTGTACCTATAATGATGAGGAAGCAAATCACTATTTGGTGATCCCAAAAGTGTAGGAATGGGCCTCATAGTTTCACAGAACTATAAAGCTAAAGAACAAAAGTGCCTCACAAGCCTATGGACCTACAAGGGAGGTATCCCTCAAGAACTCTCACATGAGGGAAACCAAGAAATTACCTTATAGACCCACATACCTATAAGGGAGGTATCCCTAAGAAATCTCACATGAGGGAGACCGAGTAGATGGGACTCCGTAGAGTCAAGGATTCTAGCATGTTTACCCATAGATAGAACATTTTAGGAAGTGGTTGTGCAAGCTAGTGAATAAACAGTCATGTAGACCATCACTAAGTTGGAAGTTTTTCAATGGGGTCCCTCAAGAACCCTTCAAAAGGAAGAGGGGTCCATTGAAGGGATGTGTTGTTTGAAAGGTAAGGTCTAGTCAGGCTACCCCTAAGCTAGATGCAAGGATGTGAAGTAGGTCTAGTCGGGTTGTCCCCAAGCTAGATGTAAGGATGTGAAGACCGGTCTAGTCGAGCTCCACCTGAGCTAGACATCATAGAGCTCATTAGAAATATAATTTTTTTGAAGGGGTCCCTCGAGAACTTGATGTGAATAAATGAGGTCCACTCAAGGGGCACACTATTCAAAAGCCAATGCCTTTTTTCTTAAATTGATTCATCATCAAGGAATCCTTTTGTAAGATACTCACTTCATCAAGGAACTTGAAAGGAAGGATATGCCCCCACACGAGTGGAATATCAAAGGTGTTCCTACTTTAGAGGAGGGTTCCCAAGTCCTTTCTTTATGAAATTTTTATGAAGGAAACATGTGTTCAATTCAATAATGCAATTCTAACAAAGAAGTATGTGAAGGGGTCTTTTAGAAAAGATTCAGTTGGCAAAAAGTGCATTTTCTAAAGACTGCATGATGTAGAAGTGGTTTTTTCGCACATGAAAGGGACATCTCAAGAAAAGAAGAGAGAAAGATAAATGGAAAGTAAAAGAGAAATGAATAAAAACAAAGGGAAAAGGGGGATATGGTTTCTCATGGTTAGATCTTCCTTTATTTATATATACAATAGGTAACCACAATGAGAGGTGAAAGATAATCAATCCTCAACTAGATTAGGAAGAATGCACGGAAGACAAAGTAAAAAAAAAAAATTGGGTCAACATGGAAGGAAACCTAAATGCCGCCAACACTTTGCATCGTCCCCAATTTTTTGAAAGTTCATCACAAACATTGAAGAATGATGATACACATAGAATAAGGTGTACAACATAAACACCATGCCTATATCCAAGGACCAACGGGGGTGATGAGGGTCATCTAGAAACATATAGTATGATCACCGAGGAACACATCACATCACACACACATATAATATAAAGATCAAGAAGAGGGTCTCCCCATAACATTGGTCAACCAAAAGGTCATTATCTTCCAACTCTAGATCATTGTAGGGGTAAGGATGGCGAACCTATAATGGTGTAATGTTAAAGGGAGGAGATTTTGATCTTTCCACAATAAGGGCCAAGGTAGAGGGACCTATGAGGTCTTCATCGTTGAACTCTTATGGATCTAAGGTCAAAGACCTTGCGAAGATCACTAAAAGGGTTAGAACTTAATCCATTGAGTTAAATATACACTTGATGGGAGTGCCATGTTTCATCTTGGAGGATGGGGGAGTTTTCTCCTGAGGTTGATAGGCTCATTGAGGGATTCAATAGTGATGATGTACTCAGGAGAGGCTAGGACTAGTTGTGTCACTAGAATAGAGCAAGTCAACATGGGACTACCTTTCAGGGAAGGTGGGCTCCTCTTACATCATGTGTTGCTCGAGGGACAATTCTCTACCCTTTTTTTCATCGAAGGAGGTGAACTCCCCATAGACAAAGCAAGACAGATACAGGGAGAGGAGGAAATAACCACAATAGATAAAACTAAAGTATTAACCATATATATGGGCTTAGGAAAAGGTGATACATCAAGAATGGATGTCAACAAGGGTGGCTCCATGGAAGGAGAAATGAACACCTACAACTTTCCAAGAACATGTGCACTCGTAGTGAAAGCTGGAAGAGATACAAAGCTAGTTTGGATATAAGTAGAAGGGAGGAGAGAGGAGGACATAGTAGGAGGTCTTGATACAAGAGGAATTGTCTCCTCTAATTTATTTTGTAAGGCGACTTTCTCAGCTAGAAAATCCTTTCACCGGTTCTTTTGCTCACATGCAAGGTAGTTTTTGTGACTCTTCAACCTAGAAGCCAAGGTTTGCGAAGGAATGGGGGGCTCGTGCTTAACCATGGGAGTGTTATCCATGACTGTTTCTAGTGGAGGGACATACTCCTAAATGGGAGAAGGAGGGATAGGTTCATAAACGATAGGGAGAATCGACTCTAGTGCCTCGATAGAAGGCCTACTCCCATTTGTGGGAACGGTAAGAGGTCGCAGAAAAAATTCTCTTCGATAGCCTTTCTTTCTGCCATATAAATAGTATCAGGTCCCAGGGGACCCATTAAGGAGATCTGATATCCTGATGTTGGGTCTACACCAAGCAAGCACCATCACACGCGGTGGGTAGAAATCAAGATTATTCATCCAATAATCCTCCCAAGAGAGGGGAGTAGATGAGGTATCTTGAGAAGGAGCAACCTTCTCCTTTCATTTTTGGGAGGAGGTGGTAGTTGGCTGCTCTACCATAGGAAGGGTGAACTTCGGTTGTTTCTTGCCTCCAATTTTATACTTCACATAGTTCTTATAAATTAGGTCCCTTCTAGGTGGAAGCGAACTGACTAGAGTGGGCCAAAAGTGATCCAATGAATATCCCCCATGGGACACCACACACTAGTATCCAATATCATGCACCACATATAGAACACCTTCATGGGAAAACTTAAGGCACTTATGAATCATAGAGGCAATCCCATTCATGGAAGCCAACCAAGGTATCCCTAGTGTCACCCTAAATAGGTCTGACTTGTAAATGACATCAAAGATTGTGTCTACAGTCCTAGTTCTGACTAGGATGGACAACTTTATCAATCCATAGGGTTTTAGAGCAAGACCATCATGCGTACGGATGATGGATTTCATCTTTTCATATTCCTCCCTTTACAGGGAGTTTAAGAACATAGTCTCCTCTGTGATGACATTCACACTACTCACTAGATCAACTAAGACCCCTATCACAATGTTGCCATTGAGGCGAGTGGGAATATAGAGTGGAGAAGGTTTTTCATTTTCCAATGTGTCTTATGAGTGGAATTTTATATCCGACGAGATGGTCGAAAGACGAGGAGAAGGAGTAATAGTGACCATGTTAACATGCGCTTTAGGGTAATAAACATAATCAGAGGGATCAAGAATCATGTTAGCAAAATGTGATTATAATGGGTTTGTGTATATTTGCAACTCACTATTAGCTTTCACCACTTATTTGTTTGTGTTTTGTTTACTTACATCAAGACGGATAGTACCTTTCTTGATGTGATCCTATATCTCATGATGGAGGCACATGCAACATTTGGTATCATGTCCATTAATTCAACTGGTAATGACAATAGGTATTTTCTTCATACTGGTTAGGATATGGTTCCCTAACTAGTTTTGGAGTTAGCAAGTTAATGATCTTACCCTTCAACAAATTTTGTAAGATGGAAGAATAGGATTTTGATAACTTCATGAAGTTTTGGTCATGTCTAAGGCAACTATTATCCATGGTAGCTACTAGATTCACAATAGCCTTTCCTTTTCTAGAGATTGATATAATGGAATTTTATTCAATATGGGAGTGTGAGGAAGATCCCCCGAACTAAAATACCATCTCTTAGTACTTACATAGGGCCACACACAAATGTGAAAAAGAGGGGTATTTCATAAGGGAAAAATTCTCTTTCCAAGGCCTTTGTAAGTTCCCTATGAACACCTTCTGCACATCAGAGTCTAGTAGTAGGTATGATATTTGTGAAAAGAGCACTTGATATCGTGCTTTAAAATTAGTAGTATTCTCATTATCCTCTTGTTTACATTGAAAAAGGTCAGAGAAGGTCATCTTAGGCCTAATGTTGTCTTGGAACTATTGTAGGAACTAGTTAACAAGCTGATTGAACCAAAAGATGGAGTGGTTGAGCAAAGAATAGTACCACTCGAGCGTTGTATCTTTTAGGGATCAAGGGAATAGTTTTTCCATCAATGCATCATGATGGAAGAAGTATGTACATAAGGCATTAAAGGTGGACATATGTGTTTGTGGGTCCCCTTTACCACCGTATTTCTCAAATTAGGAATCTCCATCCCTTGGAGGAAAGGAGTATTCATAATTGCTACTGAAAAATGGGCTATTTCAAAAGAAGGGCTACAAAATAGGCTAGGAAGAAGCTCAAGAAAGGCTTGTACACTGATTCTACATCTTCCCCATATTCTAAATAAGGGTATTTAGAATTGGATCATTAGAATCCATAGGGCTAGTGGAGCCGCAATCGAATCCACCACCAGAACAACCGTCGTGACTACCACCAGGGCCACCATCGATGCCACCACCACTTCCAAAGCAACTACCATGACCTTCGTCGGAACCACCTCCACCAGTACCACCTTTGTTGTCAAAGATACCACCACCAAATCCTCCACTATTCATCCTACCAAATCCTCCACCACCATAGGCAATTGGAGGGTTGAAGTGAAAACCCAAAGGGTTCTTGTTTACCTTGATGTTTTCAAAACTTTCAGAAGTGGCAGGGATCCTAATTGAAGGCATCAGGTCGACCATGTACATAGACATGGGGGGAATTGATACCTCCAATTTTCTCTCATGTTCTTCAAAGGGGCCACCTCATACCATGCTACCATGGTTCAAAGCAGTACATGCTTCAGCTAGACTAGCAAGACTATCCAAGAGTTCCATGCCTATTCAGTCTTTTCCGACCATGTACTTTATTTAACTAGTAACTTTAGCAGCCCTAGATAGATTGAGGTTTTTCCCTAGTGATTCTCTAACACACCCAACCCCTTGCTTAGACTAGCGAAATATTATGAGGGGATGTGGATAGTTTCATGCTTGTATACAAATGATGAGGTTGGTTACATAGGAGAGGTAGGGATGCAATTAATTTCATCAAGGAATCTAGACTAGCTCCATGACACATGCTCCTACATAGATAGGCCGACTGCAGAACCCGAGAAAAGACTCATAGTGAAACTAGAAGATACCTTCATCTTCTCTATCAACAGGTGTCATAGAATTATCCTCACAATATGCCCAGAGGTCATGGAATGGGTTGTGATGCTCATAAACCTTCACAACACATAGGATCACAATGATCCAAGGGGTATAAGAGAAAAATCCTAGAACAACAACGAATGAGCAGATTTGGTTCATGTTGGGATCACCAAAAGTGTAAGAGAGGGGGACCAACCACTGCAACGCCCTAGGTCACAAAAGGTCAAGAGTAGTATGGCTACCCTAACTTACCTTAGTTTTTAAGGGTGTTAGGATATATGAGATGAAAATGATGAGGACTATAAGGAAGGTCCTTTGATCACTTTGCAAGCCCGAGAGTTGAGAGGAGACTAGGTGAGTTGGTATTTAGAGTCAACTTTGTATCTCAGATAGCTCTTTGTGTAAGAATAAAAGTGTGGTTCTAGGATGACAGCACAACGTGCTAGCATCTCTCAAGTGTGCTAGTGTCCATATGGACAGAAAACCAAAGAGACAAGACTTAACTTCTAAGAGATAGACTAATAGCCTAGTTTAACAACTTCTAAATGTATAAAAAATGACAATGGAAGATGAAATGTAAAGATGAACATGATAAAGAAAGTAGATTACTACAAGGGTGACGAAAATGATCTCACACACAATCCTTTTTCCAGCTTAATCTCATATCTCTCCACCTACACACATAAAAAAGGGAAAATGTTGGGGGGTTGTATAGGGGTCTGCCTTAGTCAGACCCTGTTTCGGTGTTTCTACCTCCACAGACAACTAAAATTCAATGATGTAGAAATAAAGTGATAAAGAAAGAGTACAAGCAAAGTACATCAAAAAAACTACAAAAAAGTACATGCTAACTCAACCAAACAATAGAGAAGATGAGAGGATCTTACCACCACTGTCCAACACACTCAAGGCTAGTGGAGGAGAAATATGAGAGGAACTCAAGCTTCTGCTGCAATGGATTCATTGTGTGCTTGCTCTATCAAAGTGATGGAATGATAGGTTGTTGCTATGAAGTGTGAAATGCTACTACAAATATTGGAGTGAATTCTCAAAGTGTGGAGAGAGTTTGTAGGCTTCAACCAAAGATGAAAATGGAGGAATGAATGGAGAATATGAAGAAAGAATGGAAGAAAATGGCCATATTTAGGGCGGCCAACAAAAGAAAGGTGTTACACTTTGACCTCCAATAAGAAGTGTAACATTTCTGTAGACTCCAACTATAGGAATCTACCAGGGATTTAAGCATGTTGTGCAGATGTCTACTCACAACGTGAGCTTCCTCGATAGAAATTCCTCCACTAGCATAGAAAATTGGTGCCAAGTGTGATGTGAAGAATAGGCTTATGTTGAATTAAGCCTCTGAGTTTTGTTTTCTAAAGTTCAAATGGGTGAAAGAGGAATTTGGATTAGGGGTGCAAATTTACTCCTATACATTTTTCCCCCACTTTAGCGAGCATGAATACTGGTGAGTTCTTCGGTAAAATAGATTGAAGAATTAGTAGTAAGGATGGAGAAATATACCTATATTAATGAGGAAGTAGATCACCATATGGTGAACCCCAAAGTCCAGGAAAGGGCCTCATAGTTGCATGAAACTAAAAAGCTAAAGAATGAAAGTGCCTCACAAGCCTATATACCTACAAGAGAGGTATCCCGCAAGAACTCTCACATGAGGGAAACCAAAAAAAATCGTATAGACCCATAGACCTACAAGGGAGGTATCCCCCAAGAACTCTCACATGAGGGAGACTGAGTAGAGGGGACTCTATAGAGTTAAGGATGATGACATGTTTACCCATAGATAAAACATGTTAGGAAGCGACCACACAGGCAAGGGAATAGACAGTCATGTAGACGATCGCTGTGCTGGAATAATTTTAAAGGTGTCCCTCTTGAACCCTTCAAAAGGAAGAGGGGTCCACTCAAGGGACACACTTTTTGAAAGGAAAGGTCTAGTGAGGCTAACCCAACTAGATGCAAGGATGTGAAGTATGTCTAGTCAAGCTACCCCCAGGCTAGACATAAGAATGCGAAGACTAGTCTAGTTGATTTTACCCTAAGCTAGATGTCATAGAGCTCATTTGAAATAGACAAGTTTTGAAGGGGTCCCATAGGAACCCGGTGTGAAGAAATAGGGTCTACTCAAGGGATGCACTATTCAAAAGCCAACGCCTTCTTTCTCGAATTCATTCATCATCAAGGAATCCTTTTTAAAGATACTCACTTCATCAAGGAATTTGAAAGGAAGGATATGCCCCCACATGAGGGGAAAATAAAAGGTGTTCCAACTTCGGAGGAGAGTTCTCAAGTCCTTTCTTTACAAACCCATTATGAAGGAAACATGTTTTGTTAGTGTTTCAAGTCAAGAATGAAATTCTAATAAAGAAGTGTGTAAAGGGGTCTTTCAGAAAATATTCATTTGGAAACAAATGCGTTTTCTAAAGACCACGTAATGTATAAGTGGCATTGTCACACATTAAAGGGACAACTCAAGCAAAGAAGAGAGAAATATAAAGGGAAAGTAAAAGAGAAATGAATATGAACATAGGGCATAGGGGGCTCTAGTTTCACAGGGTCAGATCTTCCTTTATTTATATATATAATAGGTAACCATGGTGAGAGGTGAAATATCATAATTCCCCAACCAGATTAGGAAGAATTCACCAAAGACAAAGTAAAAAAAAAAATGGGTCAACATGGAAGGAAGCCTAAATGCCCCCAATGCTTTGCATCATCCCCAATTTGGAAAAATTCAATAAAAAAAATGGAAGAATGATGATACACATAGAAGAAGGTCTACAACACAAACACCATGCCTATTTCCAAGCACAAATGAGGGTGATGAGGGTCATCTGGGAACATATAGAATGATCATGGGGAACACATCAAAACACACACACATCTAATCTAAAGATCAAGAAGAGGGTCCCCCCCTAACACTGGTCAACTAAGAGGTCATCAGGTTCCCACTCTAGATCATTGTAGGGAGAATGATGACAAGCCTATAATGGTTTAATATTAAGGGGAGGAGCTTCTAATCCTCCTACAACAAGGTCCAAGGTAGAGGGACCTATCAGGTCTCCTTTGCTCAAATCTTGTTGGTCTAAGGTCAACAACCTTGCGAAGATCACTAATAAGGTCAAAATTTCATCCACCAAGTTAAATATACACTTTATCGGAGTGCCATATTTCATCTCAGTGGACGAGGGAGTTTGCACTAGAGGTTCACCGCTATGCTCACCAAGGGATTCAAGAGTAGTGAATAAATCGGAAGAGACTGGAATTGGTTTCATCACTAGGACATAGAAATTCAACATGGGACCACCTTTTGAGGAATTTGGACTCCTCTTATGTCCTCTATTACTAGAGGGAACATTCTCTACCTTTTTCTTCATCAGAGGAGGTATACTCCCCATAGATGAAGCGAAATAGATAGAGGGAGACAAGGAAAGAACCGTAGTAGATGTAGCTGAAGTATTAACCATATCTACAGGCTTAGGAAAAGGAATGGAATAGGTAATGGATGTCAACAAAGGTAGCTCCATGGAAGGATCGATGAACACCTATAACTTTCCAAGCGCATGTGTGCTCGCAACTGAAGTTGAAAGATATACAAAGCTAGTTTGGATAGAAGCAGAAGGGAGGAGAGAGGAGGACACAATAGGATGTCCTGATATAGGAGTGTTCATCTCTTCTTCCTTCACTAAGCTGGTTTTCTAGGCTAGAAGAGCCTTTCATCGACACTTGTGCTCATGCGCAAGGTGGTTTCTACAACTCTTTGACCCATAAGTTGAGGTTTGTGAAGGAACGGGTGGCTCTTGCTCAGCCATGGGAGTGTCCTCCATGATTGTTTGCATTAGAGGGAAAGAATCCTAAATGGGAGTAGGAAGAACAAGTTTAGAAACAATACGGGGGATCAACTCTAGTGCCTTGATAGTGGGCCTCCTCCCATTCGTGGGAATGGTAAGAGGTCACGAGGAAAATTCTCTTTGTGAGCCTTTCTTTCTACTCTATAAATAGTACCAAGGCCCAAGGGACTCATTAGGGAGATCCCATCTATTTATCTTGGGGCTATGCCAAGTAGGTTCCATCAGATTAAGCAGGTAGAAACCAGCCTTATTCATCCAATATTTCTCCCAAGAGAGGGGAGTAGATGAGGCATCCCGAGAAGGATTGAGCTTCTCCTTTCCTTTTCAGGAGGATGAGGCAAATGACTTCCATACCATAGGAAGGGTCAACTTTGATTGTCCTTTGCCTCCAATTTTATACTTGACATAGTTCTTATAAAGCAAGTCCATTCTGGGTGGAAGTGGACCGACTAGAGTGGGCCAAAATTGATCCAACGAATATTCCCCACGAGACAGCATAGGCTAGTATCTAGTGTCATGCACCACATGCACAACACCTTCATCAGAAAATTTAAGGCACTTATGAATCATAGAGGTGATCCCATTCATGGAAACCAGCCAAGGTATCCTTAGCTTGACCTTGAATAGGTCTCACTCAAGAATGACATCGAAGATCATGTCTACAGTCCTAGGTCTGACTAGGACAAACAAATTTTTCAATCCATAGGGTTTTAGAGTAAGACCATCATGAATACAGATGATGGATTTCATCTTTTCATATTCCTCCCTTTGTAGGGAGTTTAAGAATAGAGTCTCCTCTATGATTACATTTACTCTAATTGCTAGATCAACTAAGACCCCTGTCACAATGTTGCAATTGAGGGAAGTGGGAATGTAGAGCGCAGAAGGTTTTTCATTTGCTGATTTATCTTATGAAGTGAAAGTTATATCTAACAATTTGGTCACAAGACAAGGAGAAGGAGTAATAGTGAACATGTTAACATACACTTCAGGGTAAGAGACAAAATTAGAGGGATCGATAATCATATAGTAGAATGCGATGGGAATGGGTCCATCTATATCTACAACTCACTATTAGCTTTTTCCACTGAATTTTTTATGTTTCATTTACTTCCATCAAGATGGATAGTGCCATCCTTGATGTGATCTTGTATCTCATAATGAAGGTGCATGCAGCATTTGATATCATGTTTGTTTATTCGATGGTATTAAAAATATGTATTTGCTTCATACCAGGTAGGATATGGTTCCCTAACTGGTTTTGGAGTTGGCAAGTTAATGATCTTATCCTTCAACAACTTTTGTAAGATAGAAGAATAGGATTCTGATAACTTCATGAACTTTCAATTGCATCTAAGGTCATTTTTATCGACAGTGGCTACTACGTTCACAATAGCCTTTCCTTTTCTAGAGATTGATATAATGGACTTGCCTTCAAGATGGGAGCATGAGGAAGATCCCTCGAACTGAACTACCATCTATTGGTACTTTTTTAGGGCCACACAAAAATGTACAAAAGAGGGATATTTCATAAAGGAAAACTTCTCTTGCCAATGCCTTTGTAAGTTCCTTATGAACACATTCTACACATCGAAGTTTGGTAATGGGTATGATATTTGTGAAAAGAGTGTCTAATATCATGCTATAAAATCAGCTATCTTCTTATTATCCCCTTTTTTATATCGAACAAGGTCAGATAAGGTCATGTTAGGCTCGATGTTGTCTTGGAACTGTCATAGGAATTGGTTCACAAGTTGATCAAACAAAAAGATGGAGTTGTCAAGAAAAGAACAATACCACTTGAGAATTGTATCTTTGAGGGATCGAGGGTACCATTTTTCCATCAATGCATCATGATGGAAGAAGTTTGTAAATAAGTGATTAAAGGTAAACACATGTGTTTGTAGGTCCCTTTTACCACCATATTTCTCAAATTTAGCAATCTCCATTGCTTTTTGGAAAGGAGTATTTAGAATTGCTTCTGATAATGGCCTATTTTAGAAGAAGGGCTGAAAAATAGGCTGAATAGAAGCCTGGGAAAGGCTTGCCAATTGGTTCTACATCTTCCCCATATTTTGAAGAAGGGTATTTAGAATCGGATCGTTAGAAGGTGTAGGGCTAGTGGAACCACTATTAGAGCCACTGCTATAACTGCCATCATGACTTCCACCAGGGCCACCATCGATGCCACTGCCACTAGTATGGCCTTTATCGGAGCCACCACCACTTCCAAAGCCACTACTGTGGCCTCTATCAGAACCACCTCTGCTAGTACCACCTCTGTTGTTGAAATTTCAACCACCAAAGCCTCCACCAATCATTCTACCAAATCCTCCACCTTTAGAGGCGACAGGAGGGGTGATGTGAAAACCCAAAGGATTCTTATTTACCTTGATGGTTTCAGAACTTTTAGAAATGACAGGAATCCTAATTGAAGGGATCATGTCGGTCATGTACATAGACATGGGGGGCATTGATACCGACAATTGTCTTAGGTGTTATTCAAAGGGGCTACCTCATACCATGCTACCATAGTTCAAAGGAGAACACACTTCAGCTAGACCAACAAGACTAGCCAAGATTTCCATGCCTGTTTGATCTTTTCCTACCATGTAATTGATTTCACTAATAACTTTAGCAGCCCTAGCCAGCTTTAGGTTTTTTTCTAGGTGATTCTCTAATGCACCCAACCCCTTGCTTAGACTAGTGACATATTTAGAGGAGATATGGATAGCTTCATTATCATCTATAGATGATGAGGTTGGTGACATAGGAGGGGTAGGGATGTGATTAGTTTCATCAAGGAATGTAGCTTTGTTCCATGAAACATGCTCCTACATAGATAGGTTGATCATAGAACCCAAGAAAATATTAATAGTGAAACTAGAAGAGACCTTTGTCTTCTCCATCAGTAGGTGTCACAGACTTCTCCTAATAATATTCCATAAGGTCATGGACTAGGTTGTGATGCTCATAAACCTTCACAACACACAAGAGCACAATGATCCAAGGGGTATAAGATAAAAAACCCTAGAACACCAATGAACAAGGAGACGTTGGTTCATGTCGGGTTCACCAAAAATGTAAGAGAGGGGGACCAACCACTGCAAGGCCTTAGATCATGAAAAGCTGAAAACAATATGACTACCCTAACTTACCTTATTTTACAAGGGTATTAGGATAGGTGAGATGAGAATGATGAAGACTATAAGTTCCTTCGATCACTCTGCAAGCCCAAGATTTGAGAGGAGACTAGGTGAGTCGATCTTTAGATTTGACTCTATATCTTGGATAGCTCTTTGTCCTAGAACATGAGGATGGTTCTAGGATGACAATGCAATGTGTTGGCATCTCTTAGGTGCGTTGGGATCCTTATGACTAGAAAAAAAGAGAGAAAAGACTTAATTTCTAAAAGATGGACTAAAATACTAGTTTAAGAACTTCTAAAGGTATAAAACAAGACAATAGAATATGAAACATACACATGAATGTGATAAAGAATGTATATTACCACAATGGTGACAAAAATGATCTCACAGAACAATCCTTTTTCTAGATTTCTCCAAGATCTCTCCACCAACACACCAAAAAGAGGGAAAATTTTGGGGGGTTGTATAGGGGTCTGCCTCAGTCAGAGCCCCATTTTGGTGTTTCCACCTCCACAGACAACCAAGATTGCAACGATGTAGAAATAAAGCAATAAATAAAGAGTATAATAAAAATACACCAAAAACACTACAAAATAGTACGTGTTAACTCAACCAAATGATAAAGAAGATGGGAGGAGATTACCGCCTTCATAAAAAAAACTCAAGGCTAGTGGAGGAGAAATATGAGAGGAACTCAAGCCTCTATTGTGATGGATTCATCCTACACTTTCCCTATTGAAGTGATGGAGTGATAGGCTGCTACTATGAAGTGTGAAATGTTGTTACAAAGGTTGGAGTGAATGCTCAAAGTGTGGGAAGATTGTGTAGGCTTCAACCAAATATGAAAATAGAAGAATGAATGGAGAATATGAAGAAGGAATGGAAGAAAAAAACCATATTGAGGTCAGCCAACTGAAGAAAGGTGTTACACTTCGACCTCCAATAGGAAGTCTAACATTTATGTAGATTCTAGCCGTAGGAATCTGCCAGGAATGTAAGCGTACTGTGTGGATGTCTCCACACTGCATGGGCATCCCCAACAGAAATTCCTCCATCGACACACAAAATGGGCACCAAGTGTGATGTGAACAGCGAGATTATGTGGAATTAAGCCTTTGAGTTTGTTTTCCTAAAGTGTAAAGGGGTTAAAGAGGAATTTGCATCAGGGGTGAAAATTCACTCTTATCTAAAAATAAATTTGAAAAGTTTGACTCCATTTTAACTATGGAAGCTATTAGTGAATGGAACAATTACTTCATTCATCTTCTTCATAGGTGGGCCTTGGTGATAGTGAAGCTTTACACATTGTCTAAAGGAAAAGTTCTCCATTTGTTCTTGTAATCTGAGAAAGGTCATTAAATCATCTTTGAACGAGTGAAGCTCTTACTTCTTGCCCATCATATTTTCAGTTTCCACCTAGGCCACCTATCCTTGTAGAAGTTTCTTCAAATGACCTACCATCTTACTAGGAGTTATAACCAAAGAAGATGTCTCCCAAAATATCTATTCAAATATTTCAACAAAATATTCAATCATGGTCATAGCCTATTCAACTAGACAACTTTTTTTATTCAATTTAGTTTTACACTTATTTCAAGTTTTAACCCTCGACTAAGTAGTTTTCAAGCATTCAAGAGTCTTATCTAGATCTTATTCTTCAATCACTACTACCTTAATTAAATCTTTGGTAGGTGTTTCTTTTATAGTTTTCAAAACTAGGATGTAATCCCCCAAAACTAATAATTACCTATCTATCCCCACCTTACTTTGCTCAGTTAGACTATCCTCATCACTTATGTAGTTACAAGAGTTTATTATTTTCCTCAAAACTCTATTATCTAGGGAAAAAAAATATACTTTCCATTGCTCCACAATTGGTATCAAACATTTAGTGTTAGAAATCCTGACCTCTCCTTTTAGTGTTGTTTGTAATATTGACTCAAGATAAGTTGTATCCACTAGTCCAATTAAATTAGTTATACAAGTTCTTAATTGGACCACTTGATTTTTTAGCTCTTCTTTTGTATTCCCATCTTTCCACATGCTCTTAAGGATAGCAGAGACAAAATTATGGAGAGATTATTGTTCTCCTTCCCTTCTCTATACTCCCACATTAACTTGTCTGATTTGGTAGCCTTTGGGCTTCATCTCTAAATCATATTTTTCCACCAAATGGATGATTATATATGAAGTGTTTTTACCTTGCTCATCCATTGTGACTGTTTAAATCATTTGATCCCTCTTCCTCTTCTTTTCTATGGAGTAGAAGACTTCTAACAAGACACTTAAACTCTTCCCCTCTTCTTCACCAACATATTTACTTTGTCTTCTTATTATTATGTGCTTCAACCATATGTGAACATTGAAGGAAACATTTATTTATTGGTAGGTAATGATTTTGGTGTTATGGGAGGCCTCTAAGTTATTATTCTCAGTCTCTCTTTGCTCTATTTTAGCCATTTTTTCTTACTCTTCTTGAAATTTCTAGTTTTGAGCCTTTTGCTCAACTTCATACTTTGTATGTTCTTCAAGTATTGGGAATTTACATGAAGATGGGGCACAAAAAAGTGGTCAAATTCCCAAAAATGAGAAAAAACCATTTCTGTTATAAAAATAAATAAATAATATGATTGTGTTATAGCTTGAAAAAATCTGACATAACATAAGTAGGTTATTTGAATACAAAATGTGCATGCATTTTCATGAAAGAAAAATGACTACATGTTTTTTATGAAAACAAAATGCATGCACATTTTAATGAATATTATATATTATATTATATTACATTTTATTATATATAATATTAATGTAATATATAATATAATATAATATTTGTAGTAACTATGAGAGATTTTACAAATATTTGTTCATGATAAACCATACGCCCTCAACACATTCCCCACACCAAGCTACATTAGAAGTGGAGATTAAATCTCCATTAGTGCTCAATAATTTATCAAAATCCTTCATATCATTCCCCTATATGCTAGACCTATACAAAATAAAAGACTTCTTAGAAGCCCTTCCTCACATAATAGTGCCAACATTAAGAAAATTAGTCATAAAACAACACCTAAGTGAAATAGGGATGCCTTCCAAAGTAGACATAATTGTGTCCCTATCAGTCAGAGCAACTAGGGTGTCTATTAAAATGAATTTCCCGCTAGTGGGAGACAATTATTTGCATCTTCTCTACAAAAAATGCTCATATACCGCACCATCCTTGACATGGACACCCACCTAGGTTGATGAGCCAACAATATTTATTAGAGTGTCCCTTGTGGATTCTTCATGTAGGCTAAATAATCTTCTAGATTTTTATTCACATGACTCTTAAAGGCCATTGTACATAACACAAAAGTGGTGAGCCATTTTAATGGTGTTTAAGCCTCCTTCCCTCCTTATTTATGCTATGCCAAAGCTGCCTCAACAACTCAAGAAAGATGGGAACAACTCACCATTCTATGTGGAAACTTATTTTCTATGGATGTTGGACAAGATGACAAATTATCTCCTATTACACATCTTCTTTAGATTTTTCGTATCTTTTAGGATTTTTAAAGCACCCATTCTTGCCCCTCTAATCCCGATCAATTCTAACAACCCTTCCACACATGTATTGGTATTGAATTTTAGTACCTCCATAGACTTCATTTGTGAAGGTACCTGAACATCTAGCTCTCTCAACCTCAAGAATAGTTGCAGGATTGGATGAGGTCATCGCCAAATTAGAAATTATTTAGGCTTCATAGAGTACCTTTACCATTAATGCTCCACTATAATGTGCATATTCACCATGGAAAGGATTAAACAAAATAACCAACAACCAATGCTACAATATTTCCATGTTGATCCCATGATAAATATTCTCATTACCAATGCTTTTTGAGGTGGAAAAATATGAGTCGGATTTGAGGCCCAAAGACTACCAAATCAAAAAAGTTGATTTGGGAGTATAGAGAAGAAAAGGAGAACAATAATACCTCTAGATGTTTATCTCTTCTATATTTAAGATGATGTAGAATGATGTGAATATAAAAGAAGAGCTCAAATATCAAGTGTTCCAATTAAAAATTTCTATAACAAATTTAACTAGACTAGTGGATTTAGTTACTCCCAAGTTAGAATTACAAGAAACACTAAAATGAGAGGTTAGGCATTCTAACCCTAAAGGATACATTCCATCTATGGAACAGTGAAAGCATATTTTTTGGCCTTAGCCAATAAAGTCCTAAGGAAAAAAATAAACTCCTATCACTACATAAGTGATGACGATGGTCTAACCCAAAAAAATTGAGGTGGGGATAGATGAGAACTTATTAGATTAGGAGGATTACATCCAAGTTTTACAAATAATAAAAACCAAACCTATCAAAGATCTAATTAAGGAAGAAATGATTGAATAAAAATGTTAGGATAAGACTCTTGAATGGTTAAAAGATACATAATTGAGGGTTAAAACCATGAATAATTACAAAACTAAATTGAATAGAAATAGGGGTCTAGCTGAATAGGTTATGATCAAGATTTTTTTTTTGAAAGACTAGATTACACATCATAGGAGACCCTTGCTATGTTGAAATATCCCAATAAGATGGTGGATCAAATGAAGAAGCTTCTATAGGGACAGGTGACCCAGTTGGAAATTAACAAGATGGAAAAGGAGGAATAGCTTCTTCCATTCCAAGATGCATTAATTTCCTTTTTCATATTATAAGAACAATGGATAACTCATCCTTAAACCAATGTATAAAGCTTAGTACTTCTAGGGCCTGCCTATGGACAAGATGAATGAAGTAATTGATGCATTCACCCACAAATTTTCTAGTTGAACTATAGTCATACTTTTAAATTTTATTTTAATGTTGAATAAATTTTGTAATAAGTCAATGCCCATGTTGTAATTATAGATTTTACATTTGATTTTAGTTTAATTTTAGTTATTATTTGGACTTATTTAGTTTAAGTTTGGTTGGTTTCATAATTAAAACTTAGGTATTTAGTTTTATTTTAGTTTTATTTCAATCAAAATCTTATAATCTAGGGCATTGTAATTAGTTTCAGTTATCTCTTATTTTAGATTCAAAAATTATGGAGTATTATGTCATATATATTTTTTGGTTCTAGATCATTCAGTGGATCATAGTTTAATGTATTTGCAAGAAAAATATTAGACATTATCATCATGGGTTCCCTAATGTCTTTGTGAAGATCATATTTTTGATGAATTAATGGATTATACCTATTATGTATGCATCTTAATTTTGTACATTGGTGATGGTATGATTATTTTATGTCTTTGAGTTGAAAAAATTCATAAAATATCATATGTTTTTTATAAGATAAGCAACATTTATAGGACACTATACGCTTTACACAACAAGCCACAGGGGCCAAAAAGGACAAGAAAGGTTTTGAAAGGACCAGGAATTTTTTTACAGAACTAAGACATCCCCAATGAACATACCATAAAACCTAACAACACCAGGTCATCAGATGACCAAGAGTGACAACACACTTAGAACGAACAACAATCCTAAGTCTAAGACCAGCTAAATAACTCATTCCCAACACCAAAACCAAGATTGATTGAATCCTTAGGAAAAAAAACAGTCAAATGTAAAAAATAGTAGAGGCCATGAGCCAACAAACAATCCATAACACAATAGTTCAAAAAAGACAGCTAGAGAGAACCAAACCACTGGCCACCTACAATAGTTGGACCACAACCGACCTTTCACATAACCTAGTCAGAATAAAACCAGATTTTATTGAGGCATGTTCTTCAAAATGAACCAACCTTCCAGACACCAACCTCGAATCCACCTCAAAAGGAAAGGGCTCCCCTCTATAGGAGAGGAAGAGATGGGTACTAGAACCATCAAATGAACCGCCCTCCAGAGCAAGCACACAACACCTCAATAGGGACCAACCAAGGAGAGAAACACTTCCCACCATCACTACAATCACTAGATCCACCTCTCTAGGAGAGGGATCCACCTTAATAGGAGCAAGATTCACCACAATAGAAAATAGTGATTGTAGACAAAGGTAGCAAGCAAGGGCTTCATCAGCACAAGCAACCACCTCCTCCCAAGGCATCCAAACTGATGGAGCAACAAGAAGGACAAATAAAACCTCTCGACTGATAACATAATCAGTCCACAAAAAACCATAAACATTAACTCTTTCCTCTGAAAACACATCATTCACCACCAGGGCCAACCAATAAATCAAGGGTAAACCAACACCCATAGTCCAAAGAGGGACACTTTCAAGGCAAGAAAATCCCACAAAAATACTTTGTAGCCACAAGCCAGAAGCAAAACAGTATCCATGGGATACTAACATAGGGTGAGGAGGAAGATCTATCCTCACCCACACCACAACCAATAGAGACCCTGAGGGGGTCAACAAGCAGAGGAGGCCATGAGCCAACATACAAAA
Organism: Sequoiadendron giganteum; assembly: GCA_007115665.2. NCBI lineage: Eukaryota > Viridiplantae > Streptophyta > Pinopsida > Cupressales > Cupressaceae > Sequoiadendron > Sequoiadendron giganteum. Next base: position 305,665,525 of record CM021110.1, read on the forward strand.
ACCATCAGCAGGAACCACACAGACTTCACCAATGACAATAGATAGCATCTCTACATCACCAAACTCAATCCCACTCTTGAGATCCAACACCTCATCCTCAGGAAGCCACAAACTATAGCCACACACATGACACTTAATTTCAACATCATAACCAATGTTGTACCAACAAACATAAACCCCTATCACCACACAATCAGTAATAAAACCCACTCTAGAGCATGCCCAAAGCTTCGAGATACCACAACCAAGGAAGGCCATGTGAGAGGAAGCCACCTCCAAAATTTAGTAGGGCCCAATGAGACCTAGAACATAGGAGATCACCAAGGAAACCTCCAAACCCAATAGCACAAAGGCTAGTAAGAAGAAAAAAAATCCCAACAACTGGCCCCAAAGGGATAGGGAAAACAATGGTGACAAGGCCCTCCTCACACCTAAGCCACACCCAAAGAAAACCATAGAGCTATTCATATAGCCTGCATAGAGCCAAGAAAGGAGATTAACGGACCACTAAAGCCAAGCACCCAGAATAAGGGTTCCCAACCCATCAAAAACACCAGTAGGAGACAAAAAGGAGGACCACCAAGCCTCCACACTCCAATGTAGAACAATACACCCCAAAGCAGGGGAATGGAGTGTAGAAATAGTGAGTCCTAGAACAGCAAGCATGGGACTATCATTAGCAAGGCGATGAGGATGCCAAAAAGACCCTCCCTCACCATTGAACAACACCAAAAACCCACCCAAAACATCATCATCCTTGGATTCATCACTAGGATCACCCTCATCGTCTGTAGAATTCAAAACTGAGAGCTACTCCCATTCCTACCTGGAGCCAATTTTTATAAAATATCATATGTTATTCGAAAATTGAGTAATATTTTGTGTTAGATCTACACATATTTTATGGTCTTATGATTTGATAAAATCTAAAAATCTTGTGTTTGATTTTGTTTCCTTGATTGCATCTCTACTAACAATAATTTTTTGAATGTCTTTGTTTTAACAATGGATTATGAGATTTTTTTTAACCATTCAAAATTTATTAATGGAATAAATCTATTCATTGTTCATATAATTTATTTGTAACATGAGTATGAGGTATGATCATAAGTTATAAATTATGAAAGTACAATGTTGTTGATGTCAACATGGTGATGTGATATGAAGATCATGGTATAGACCATTTTATATAGCTTGATTAGTTATGAAGATGGTAATCTAGTGCTTAGTTTCAAGAAGGTTTGATCTAGTTTAGACACTTGAAGTGGAAATTTGGCTATGTCAAAATAGTGTTTCAATGTATAGGACATCTAGTATTTTGGTCCACATTGATTCACCTTGAACAATCTCACTCTACAATTATGGTGCATTTTTTTGGATGTTAGAGGAGTCTAAATTGATACTTTCACATTAGTTTGGCCTCTAGTGAAGAAGTTATTAATCATAGTATATTGGGTTTTCTAGTCACAGGTTACTAGTACAAAATGTATGTTTTGGTGAATCCACACTTCACCATGAATTGGTATATGGTCTTGCAAAATTTTGGATATTTTTTCATGTGTCACGTGTATCTAAATTCCAAGTGGCATAAAATTTGAAGGTCTGCATATTTTTTGTGTTTGAACAGTTGGAGAACTTCTATGTTAGGTCGCTACTGGTACTGACCTAGTAGCTTTGGGGGATTGGAGAGTTTTGAGAAGTGATAATCCAATTTAAGGATGCTATTATAGGTCCACCCCAATCTATCTTATCCATTACAAGTTTTAATTAGGGCTTGAAGTGTGTATCTCTATATGTTTGAGCTGACAAGTTATATTTTGTATGATACATATAATTAGGCTAGCCTAATTAATGTTTGAGGTTGTGATGGATATATATGCGAGTTCATTTTTTATATTGTGGATGTATGTAGAGGAGTATACATATCTATTGATCTAAATTGTGTGAGAGTAAGTAAAATACATAGGAGAGTAGATTATTAGTGTAGACTAGTATGACGTGCATAAATACAATGTAATGAGCTTAAATGGAACTATAATTCATGCATATTATTGATGTAATTGCAATAATTAAAATCTCAGCCATGTGCCACCACTCTCTTCTATATTTTCTTATTTCTATGGGTAGTGATTCCATTAGGACAATGAGTCCATATGTAGTGATAAATTCTATAATATCTTATAACTAGTTATAATATATTATGAGCTAACCCTCACCATGGTTTTTCCCTTTTTATATTGTCTATCTAAAAATATGGTGTTCATGTGTTATGTGGTTCTAATGATTTATTTCATGCTTTCCTTTCTTACTAAAAATATAATATGCTATGTGGAATGAATGTTTTAAGGTTAAATTGGTTTCAGAGAATACTGATTCAACCCCTTGTCTTAGTATTTTAGATGTTCAGCAATTGGTATTAGAGCCTGGTTTCTTGGAAGAAGATTAACTACTTGGAAAAGATTTTTGAGGTTGAAAACATGCCTGTTAGAAGATATCCTATTCCTGTAGAAGAAAATCCTACGATTACATTTATAGAAGAATATTTCATGGTTGACACGAATGGAGAACTCAAAATATCTCTTGAAGATCTAGAAAGGACTAAAGGTGAAAAGAAAACATCAAGGAATTAGATGAATGCATCAACAAATTTCAGAGAGCAAATAAAGAAATTTAGAGAAAGACATTAGGGGTCCAGTGAGTAGTTGAAGTAAGCAAATCAAACAATTATCAATCTCAAGATGTAAGTTGAAGAATGAAAAAGAATCGAAGAGTACATGAATGACAATTTTAAAGAAAAATTTGTAGAATGTTCAGGACTTGAAGAAAAAGTTGTAAATCTAAGGTCAAATCTAGAAAAAGAAAAGTATCAAGAAGAATATTTCAAGAAGAGATCTAAAATGGTAGATGAAATGATTTAATTCACAAATGATCTATGAACAAAGGTAGCTTATGGATTGAAAAAGGATAAAGTTAAAAAGTAGATCAAAAACAAAATATTAAAAGGAATGAATGAAATAATAATGAAAAAAACAAGGGAAATGGAAAGTATGGAATTAGAACAATGAAGTCAAAAGATCAGAAATTAGACAGTAAAGTTCACAAGGGGACACATCTTTTAATGGTTTCTATTATTATTGCAATATATTTCAACATAAGGCTATGGAATGTAGAAGCACAATGAATATGAATATTCCATCTTTCCTTGGTCAATGTTTTACAAGCAAAATATTTGGTCATAGGGATATTTCTATACATGAAATTGATTTGGGAATAAAGCTAATCACTGCAGATCTGGAATGAATGGAAGAAAGCTTGCTCAAAATAATTTCATATATTACAATTGCAATAGAATAGGTCATATCTCTAAGTTTTACTAAAGCAAGAAAGTGAAGAAGGATAATATGGTAAAGAAGAATGATCTAGCACAAAGGATTGATATAGTAGAAACAAAGAATGTGATAAAATATATCTAGCAAGAGAAGGAAGAGATAGAGGCTAAGATTTAGTTTGTACCTTCATCACGTGTAGATGTTTCCTCTAGAAACTAAGTTGAGAGCTTTGGCTCAAGGGGAGCATTATTGGAAAATCCTTTATCCCATACCAAATAAATAGTGTTGTTGATTCAACACATGGATATGAGGTGTGGGCTAGTATACTTGACCTGTTGGAGAAAAAAACAAGTGGAAAATATCAAGATATGGAAATTTGTAGAGAAACTAAAGGTGACTGTGTGTTATAGTTAGGGTTCATCAACTTTATTCATTGAAGAATTCAATGTGAATTAGGTCAATCTCTAAAAGGGTTTATAAGTGATTTCACATAACCAAAAAATCATTTTCAAATGATCATTCAAGGAGAGAAGTGTATACAAGAAGTGAAGTGATTGAAGGAGATCAAAATTTCTTATGATAAAATCCTGACTAGAAGGCGATTTAAGAGGTATTTAAAAAAAAAATCACCCTAATTTTTAAAAGTGGTTTTAATTTTTTGAAAAATTTATACACCATAAGTAATTTAGTTTTTGGATCATCCCCATCCCAAATTTAAATGGCATCTAGATAAATGCATGGCAGATGATCCAAATGGTGTGTTTTTGTATATTCCATATGGTGTTCTACAAATAGAATATGTAAGGGAATATATACATGTCAATTTTGAATAATATAATCATGTGAAGCTAGGTGATGTATGTGTAAATAAACTCAACATAGATGACTTTGATCTAGAACATGAGTTTGTAAGTCTAGTAGAAAAGAATCTCAATGTACAAAACAACTTTCCAATTTTATGTTACTTTGAGGTTTGGGTAATGTATATCCTAAGTCATATTCATGATAGGTTCATGTGGTTGTACATGCCATACTTGATTTAAAAAGTAGCTATCAGGGATATCACTAGTTTATTCTAAACCTGGCTAGTTCTGACACTAAAATATGTAAAGAATGAAGTGGTTATGAGCCTAGAAAAAGCTAATTTTGATAAGAGGGAATTAACAATGAAGGATATATAGTATTCAATAATTAAATATTCCTCCATGATAATTGGTTAAAAGATATTTTCACAAATAGGGAAAATTTAGTATCAACAACTATAATTAATACTACATATGAGATGGTTGTGAAGGGTGTGGATTACAATTTATGTGAGATTCTTAGATCATATCTTTTGTGAAACTTGTAGAAGACAAAGGAATCCTAGTACCCATTCAATTTTAGTACCTTGATTATTTTTTTGTTATTTTACTTCTTGAATAACCTTCTCGATACTAGAAACATGGTCTGGTTAAAGGATAGACATGTAGCACATCAAATCAAATATCACCTATTAAGTTTGGGTGATAATATGGCACAAGAAGATACACTATGGGGTTTCTTCAGAAACCTTTCAAAGCAACAAGCAGGCTAGAGAGAGGATTCCTCAGAGTGTAGTAGAGAAGTAGAAGGATAATATCATTTTCATGGTATCAAAACATGAATGCATAATTGATTATGTTGATTCTAGAACTATATGGATCCCTCCAATGAGATATGAAGTTTCAAAACATGTGATTACCACTTTTATTGATCACATTTTGATCAAATCAAGAGACACCTTTGAGGAGAGGTTTTGTACTTATGATGATAAACCCATGGAGCCTCATATGGACCAAAGAGAGAAGAAAATAACAAAGACTTTTCAGAAGATAGCTGCATAGTTTTTGGAGGAAATGGACCTTACAAAGGAACAAGTAGAGAAGGATAAATCCTTGTTTGGCTCACCATAAGGAACATATAGTATAAGAAGTTTTGGTAGAATATCTATCACCCCTCCAATTTCCTGCAATTCCTTTGGGAATAAGCCTACCACTAGGGAGAAGATAAAATATACTAAAAGTGCCTAGTGAAAGATAAATCTACTCCAATGAAACAAAAAAAGGTTTCGAAGAAAGAAAATACCACTCTAGAAAATTAACAAATAGGCCTCGTGAAGAGAAGAGTAAGAGAAAAAGAAACAAGAGAAAAATATATGAGTGTGAATGTAGAAGATGAGGAAGAAGAAGAAGAATTACCATAGTTGGTCCCAAAAAGAAAATCCAATGTGTCACTAGGAGAATCAAGTAGAAAGAAACAAAAAATTGGCATTGTAGACACTAATAGTGAGATTGAAGTTGAAAATGAGAAGGAAGGCTATAGGATACATATGATGAAGAATAATAGAGAGTTTGGTAAGGGAAAAAGGATTGTGAAAACAAAGAAGAACAAGAAAGACAAGTCTTTCCCTTCAGTAATACAACATATTCCTATGAAATTAAATTCTTTATTTAATGGCATTGTAGAACATGAAATTATAGAACAAATTGCTTATTTGTATAGTACAAAAAATGATGTAGATAAGGCTACTATAGAAGAGGCAATTGTAAAATACATTATTACCTTTGAAATGAATATATAATATTGCAAAATAAATTGCCTAAGGAGTTGAGGAATGGATTATATGCTAGAAGACAAGAAGCCATCAATGAGAAATAAAAATTGAGATCCTTTTCTTTGGAGAAGGTTCGTGCAACCCTCTTGGATGAAAATAAAGCCACATTGGCTCAATTATAAAATAAGGAGTTCCAAGAAAATAAAAGCATAAATAGCTTTATGAGGAGATAAAAATGATCTTGAGAGGCTCTAAAAAGTATCTATGGATAAGGTTGACACTTTGGCACAAAGATACGTGATAAGGAATAACTCTAGATAGTGAAGAAGAGATACATGATGATATGCCAGCTCCATAAGTTGATGAAAAAGATGATGCACAACAAGAAGAGGCTCAAAAGGAGCATGGAATAGAAGAGGGTAATGTATAGTATGACACTCTTCTAGATGTGGAAGAGAATACTATAGATGAATATGTCATTAATAAAATTCCTTCGATAGGAGAAAATATTGTTGCAGAAGAGAATGTTGGAGAGACACAGAAGGAGGACACTACAATAAACCAAAACTCCCCTCTTTCAGAACCTAAAAGGAATTTTGATAAAATAATACAAGCTAACCCAAAGATGAATATTCCTCTGAGTAACAAAGAAGAATCAATTGATGAGAAAAATAAGGATGAGAAAAACTTGATCAATTATGAGAAAAAAGGATGAATATGTAGAATTCAACATTGGTGACAAAGAAAAGTCGTTGGAAAGGAGGGGAGTAGAGGAGATTGTGAAGAAAATCTGATATTATTTTGGTACTTCCAAAGATTCATTGAAGAAATTGTTAAGTATGCAACTCCAATTAAAGTCGGTTGTGTCTTCCCAACTACTACAACTTCCCATGCAACAAGGGAAGGTAGATATGGATAAAATTTCTCCATTGCATAAATTTAGTTAGGTGATGCATTTGATGCCTCTTCCTAGAATTTTTTTTTTGCAAACACATTAAAAGAGTTTAGAACTTATTAATGAAGAAATGATGGTGTTACAAGAGAGCATACTTGGTGCTAACATAGAAAATTCCTTATTTGGTATGGAGAAATTAAAATTTCCTCTTGATTTAATCAAAGATTGTTCTATTGGTTTGAAAAAAAAATTAGAGGATAGAGACAAAAAGGTGAATGATAAGAGGTTAATGGACTTAAAAAAAAGGTGTGTCACTACATACACTAAATTTCAATATAATATCAAATATGTACAAGATTGAATGGTTAAAGAAAAAAAATTATTCCAATTGTGCATGAAATGGCATAGCTCTACCAAAATAATAAAGGATGAGATAGACTCCATTGAGTCCCAAATTGATAAGGAATCTAGTGCCTATGATCTAGCATAAGAGATTGATGAGAGCACAAGGGTGGTAATTGAGACACTACATGAGAAGTTCTTCCAACTACAAGTACAAAAGGAGAAGATAATTGTGAATTTTGGTAATCTCAAATATTTGGTAAATACCAAATTCCTACCTATGTCTAGTGCCTTTATGATTGTATAGAAAGAAACAAAGTTGAATCCAATACCCAAGAATTTGGATGATGGTGAAGATATTCTTATGGAGTTTGATACTTTTATTTGTATGCTTGGCATAACCAAGAGAGATTGGGAAGAAGGGAAGAAGGAATGGAAAACACACCTTGAGAAGCTATAGGTGTCAAATACCTCTTCTAGCTGACTATATTTCTTTTGTCATTTTAGTTTCTTGATCAAAATTCATTGTATATATGTGAATGTTATAAGATAGTTTTTCTTGTGCAAAATTTGATCTAGTTTATTTAAATAGCACCCTTAAAGGGAGTTTTTTAATTTTTTACATCTATTATTTATATATATATATTAATATAGAAATTAGGTGGAGCACATGAGAATATGTAAGTACATATGTAATCTGGTAAATTCAAAATCATGTAAGTCATGAAAGATGGAGCAAAGAACATAACATATGTATGTACCCTTAACCATTGATGCCAAAGGGGGAGAATAGTTGAGGCATGTTGCCATCAATGGAAAAGGGCGATATGTTTGAAGAATAATAAGTTTTTATTGATGTGTTTATTGGCAACAAGAGCATGAGGCATGAGAATAAGTTATATAGTATGCAATTAAAATATTTTCATAGATGTCAATATTGTTTTGTGATATGAAGATCATGGTGTAGAGAATTTTGTATAGCTTAAAAATGCATGAAGATGATAATACACTCCTTAGTTGCAAGAAGTTTTGATCCAGTGTAAATAGTTGAAGTGGAAATTTGACTGTGTCAAAACAAGAATTTGAGTGTATATGACATCCAATAGTTTGGACCATATTGGTCCACCTTGAAGAATATTTCTCTATGGTTTTGGCATTTTTTTTTTGGATGGTATAAGAGTATAATTCCATAATTTCACATTGTTTTGGCCTCTGGTGAAGAAGTTATTAATGAAAATCTATTAGGTTTGCTAGTGAAAATGGTTACTAGTACCAAATGTATGTTTTGTTGAATCCAAAGTTCACCATGGATTGGTATCATTGAATGCATAAGACAACTAAGAGAAGAGGATTGAATTAGTTGTACATTAAAACTTCAAAAAACTCATAAACAATTAGATCCACATTCCTTCAATTAACCCTTATTCTATTATAATGATTTAGCATGAAGAGAGAATAACATAAACTAAAACAAGTGAACACCATACACGAGATGGGTAAACTGTAGTGAGTATTAGCTCACAATATAAATTAGTATTAACATCGATACAAAAGGGATCACTACCAGAGGGTACATTACCTAGAAGAAAGAAAGCCTCACCACCAAAGGATCATTGCTAGAATAGAAAAGAAGATAGAGAAGAATATTTCACTAAGAAATATATAACAATGAAAAATAAAAGTCCAACACAATATCTCAAAAAACTATCCAATTTGATTGAATAATTGTAGACACCTACTACTCAGTGCATCCAAAAATCTAACACATGAAAGCTTGCACCACACTTCTTAAATTCACACCTCATAAATCCATAATTCACATAGTACACATCTTTCTTTTCTATCTTATCAACCTTCAACAACTCAACTCTTATTTATACCAAATTTAACCCTGAAAAAATTCTCCAAGGTTGTCTATGCACCTCAAAAATGAAAATTCAAAGTAGGTCGATACCAAAACACTATTGGATAGGACAACTAAGAGGGAGGGTGAATCAATTTTCATAGATTTACACCTTAAATTCAATTACTAGAACTAACACATAAACTAATTATGTGATTAACCATCAAATTCCAATGCACAGACACAATAACACCATATTTATGTGGAAAATACAATGAGTTAAAAATGACTATGAGAATTAACTCACACTATAGAGAATATCAAAAATGATAACAAAAAGGCTCACTGCCTAGAATAAGGCTCATTGCTTGGAATAAGGACTCACTATCTGAACTCACTTTCCACAATGCTACAACCCAGATGGATCACTAACATAGAGATATAAATAAGAAAAATAATACTTGTTACAGAGATACAACAATCCCAATCCAACAAAGGACTTCACCACAATCATTGATCCACTTGCATGAATGGTAGAGTTTGCCTTCTGCTCAATACATCCAAAAAATCAGCATTGAGCTTTGCATTGATCAACCACACACGTAACTCACACACTTTAAGAATAGCATCAAAGTCACATCTTCTCTTTTACTTATCTTCCTTCTTTTCTTATGTACACTTTTCATTGCTAGTGAATTTTGTATTTATACAATCTCCAACTTTGAAAAGATACAAAGTCAGGCATACAACTTTAAATTCAAATTAGGTTGGTGACAAAAATCCTAGGGTGGAATTAGAATGAGGGAAACCCAAATACACACTTCACTAGGACCCAAAATAGTTCTAACACGCTTCATCAAATTTGAATGTAGTGCTTGACACATGGTCAGCCAAACCAATGTAAAACACAGATCAATTAAGCTCAATTCTTCAAAATTTTGAAACCATCTTCAATAGAACCAGGGAAATACAAATCTCGAACCATAAATTGAAATATAGACCAACAATAATTATTTTGGACCTCAACAAGAAAACAAAAAAAATAGTTCACAAGTAGTAGACCAACATCCTCAACAACTGACAACCTACAATCTTCTTTTTATATAATTTTCTCAATATCCTCAATATATATAGTCAACAAAAACTAGTATATAACCAACTGACCTATTCACATCAATGAAAACACTTTCATTACTCTTTCCATTCTTGCAAAAATATCCCCTTTTTCTATTGATGGAAACACATGATGTGAAAAACCATCAAAGACACATACCAACTCTGAAAATACTTCTCAAGATTTTTCTTTTTCTTCTCCCCCTTAGAAGATCATTTTCCTCAAAACTTGATTTCTTTCTCTTTTCACATTATCTTTCTCTCCTTTTCACATGCTCCTTCTCTCCTCCTTTCACATCAATGGAAAAGGAAAAAAAAATATGTTCATTGAAAATTCCTTTGACATGAAAGCAGAATACTCATAATGACAACATGTTAAAAATTTTTTGCTCTCCTTGAGAGGTAGCCACCAAAATAATCAATCCAAAAATATAGAACCATGGATCCACATGAATGATGCATCTCCAAATGCATCTTAGTTTTTAAAAGGAGGGACAATAACCCCTACCTTATCCTAGAGATTCTCAAAATTATCTTTAGGATGAACCTTTGTAAATATATCTACAATCTGATCTTTTGTTGAAACATACTCGAGCCTTACTTCATTCTCCATGAAATTATCTCTCAAGAAATGATACTTAATAAATATATGCTTCATTCTTAAGAGAATTAAAATATTCCTCAAAATGTTAATTTCACTTGTATCATGACGTAAATTAGAAATAGGATCATCATACAACACTGTGATATCTTTCAATGTCTATTCCATCCATAAAACTTGTGTACAAAAAGATGCAACAACAAAATACTAAAGTTCAGTAGTAGACAAAGAGACTGAATCTTTCTTCTTACTCAACCATGCCAGTAATCTACATCTAAGAAAGAATGCATGACCACTAGTACTCTTCCTATCATCTATACTTCTAGACTAATTCGTGTCTGTATAGGCACTAAGTGTAAAGTCAGTATCCTTAGGATACCATAATCTATAATCCGGAGTGCCATTAAAATATATAAATATCCTTTTAACTATAGTAACATGTGTTTCCTTTAGATCTTCCTAAAATATAGCCACAAGAAAAACCACATGCATAATATATGGTCTAGTAGCAGTCAAATACAACAGTCCACCAATCATATATCTATACTTTCTTTGATTATTCTTAGGTGAATCATCATATTTACCTAGCTTACATCTAGTCACCATAGGGGTACTTACTGGTTTGGAACCATTCATTCCAATTATTTTCAACATCTCCTTCATGTACTTAGATTGTGAAATGAAAATTCCTTCCTCTAATTGATTAATTTGTAGCCCAAGAAAGAAATTCATCTCACGAAACATAGGCATTTCAAATTCTTTCTGCATTTCTTCCAAAAACATCTCACACATATTTTCATTCCCTCCAAAAATAATGTCATCAACATATACAACAGCAAACAATATTTTGTCATTTCAATCTTGAATATAAATTACTATCTATTGTACCTTTGTTAAATCCTTGATGACTCAAGTACTTATCTAGAATTGCATACTAGGCTCTAGGAGCTTGCTTAAATCCATATAAAGACTTCTTCAATCTTCACACCATATCTGATTGATCTATTAACTAAAATCCTTCTAGTTTTTTTATGTAGACCTCTTCTTCTAGTTCACCATTCAAAAATGCTGAGCTGACATCCATCTAATAGACATTGAAATCTTTATAAGAAACCAAAGCCAAGAACATCCTTATAGCTTCCATTCTTGCTACCGGGGAAAAATCTCCTGAAAATATATACCTTCTACTTGAAAAATTATCCTTTTCATAGAAGCCTTTCTTAATTTCTAACAACTTTCTCATTCTCATTTAGCTTGTTTCTAAATACCAATTTTGATCTAATGATATTTTTCTCTACTAGTCTTGGGACCAATTCCCAAGTTTGATTCTTCTCAATCTGCAAAATTTCTTCTTTCATTGTTTCCTTCCAATGTTCATCCTTATAGGCTATATGAACCAAATCTAATAATCTACTAGTAGATTGTTCTCTTGACCTGTAATGACTTCTTTTTTTCTTTCTAAACTAGAATTTTTTTTAGATAACATTTACAGGCTTTGCAATTCTCAATAGATCTCTCACGACTTGAACATAACTGTTTTTTTCCAAGTTATCAAAATTCATGTCTCACATTCTCCTATGCCATAGCTAGCTATCAATCTAAGTCATAAAACATCATCCATCAGCACCTTTAAGCTACTAAATGTTCCCTTTAGATTTATTTCTTGTAGTAATCAATGTTCCAAATCCTTTTTGGATCTCACATTTCTCATCCTTAAACACAAGATCATATCCTTTTCTGCACATTAACCAACAATCAACAAATTATGCCCTAAACCCTTAACATAGTAAACATCATTAGTATGATGCTTTCCATCAAAACTTATTGAACCTATCCAACAAATTTTAGCACTAATATCATCTCCAAGCATAACTAGACCTCCATCATATTTATCAAGTTTCACAAACTTACTCTTGTCACTAGTCATGTGATGTGAGCAACCACTGTCAACTACCCAAAAATTCTTTTCCTATTTAGCATGTAATGAAAAGATAACCGTACCTTCATTTTTCTCCTTCTCTTTTTCTAGAGGACTTTCTATTGACTATCTTTCTGATTTAGTAGAAGTAGGTTCATCCATAATCGCCAAGAACACGCATTCATTTTCATATGGATCTTCATATTCTAAATCTTCATCTAAAATACTAGCATTCTCATTAACATAGTAAGATCTATTAATATTCTTTCCTTTCTTCTTTTCGTCATATCTTTGTTTATTCCTTTTAGCTCTTTCCGGACACTTTGCAGCATAGTGACCAATTTCTCCACAACTAAAACACTTAAAGGGTAATTTAAATTCATACATACCAAAGCCTTTTCACATTCTCCTTACAAAGTTAGCTTTAATTTCATCAAATTTTTCTTCATCCAGATCTTCAATTTTGTATCTTTAAAAGTAGTCTCTATTTTACCTCCACTTCTTATATTTAGCTTCCTCATCTCATAAGATGTCAAAAATACTAGTAGCAGATTCTTAGTACAAGTCTTATACTCTATAGTCTGCTCAATAGCACTTTCCTTTTCACTATATGCATCAAGAATATTTTTAAGAATCTTATTTACAATCCTAGTTTCATCTATAGTAGTGCCAAGGGATTATATTCCAGCCACAAATTCATCCAATCTATGTACATAGGCTTTAACATTCTCATCTTTAGACACGTGCAAAATATCAAAATATGTTTCTAGATTCTATAATTTTTCCTCTTTTACCCTCTCATCACCATCGTGTGCTATTTCTAAAGTATCCCAAACTTCCTTAGTTGTCTTCAGATTTGGCACCTTAATCAACTCAAAATGTGTCTGGCTATTCTTCAAGATTAATTTTTCCTTATTATTCACTTCATGTGCTTTGATTTCTTTAGGTGTAGTCAGACCATTAGTAGGAGTGTAGGGTTCCTTATAAGCTTTCTCTAGATCATATCTGCAATACTCTAGATATTTTTCCATCAATACTTTCCAGATACCATAATAAGTTCCATCAAACCTAATATAACCATAAATCATTTTTCCAGCCATCCTGAACCTTCCTCAAGCAGTTAATCTCTTCACTAAGGCACCAAGCTCTTATACCAATTGTTGGATAGGACAACTAAGAAGGGGGGTGAATCAGTTGTCATAGATTTAAACCTTAAATTCAAATACTAGAACTAACACATAAACATGATTAAGTGATAAACCATCAAATTCTAATGCACAAACACATTAAAACCATATTTATCTAGAAAATTCAATGAGGGAAAAACCATAGTGAGGATTAACTCACACCATAGATAATATCAAAACCAATTACAAAAAGGCTCACTGCCTGGAATAAGGCTCACTATCTAGAATAAGGATTCACTATCCATAGGGCTAGAACCTAGATGGATCACTACCACAAATATACAAAGAAGACTTATTACATAGAGACAACAATCCAAAAGCAATAAAGGATTCAACCACAATCACTAATCCACTTGCATGAATGATAGAGTTCACATTTTCCTCACTACATCTACAAACTTAGTGTTAAGAATTGCACTAATCAACAACACACATAACTCACACACTTTAAGAATACAATCAAAGTCATGTATTCTCTTTCACTTATCTTCCTTCTTTTCTTATGTACACTTTCCATTGCTAGTGCAATCTATATTTATAAAATCTCCAAGTTTGAAAAGATCCAAAGTCAGCCATCTAGCTTCAAATTTAAATTAGGTCAGTGCCAAACATCCTAGGGTGGAATTAGAATGAGGGAAACTCAAACCCATGCTTCATTGAGACCCATAATGGATCCAACACATTTCATCAACTTTGAATGTAGTGCTTGACTAATGATCGGCCAAACCAGTGTAAAAAACATAGATCAATTAAGCTCAATGCTTCCAAAAGCCAAAACCATCTTCAATAGAACCAAGGAAAAACAACTCTAAAACCATAAAGAGTGTGTCACCAAAAAGTGTATACCTTGGTACTTTATAACTCATTTTTTCCTTTTTCAGTAGATTTTGGTCTTGATCACCTTAATTCAGCCTTGTAAGCTTGCAATTCAACACTAACCTAACAGTGTTTTACTAAGGTGTTGTGAAGTGTTGTAATACATTTCCTCACTTTTCTAAAAACATTTCAATATAATTCACCTAAATAATACATTCTTACACCTCCCTAAGCCTTAAGACATAGTTTTGTAAAGTTTTGTGTTGCATTTTCATATTTATCTAGGCTTATCACCCCTAAATTGACCCTTTTTATATGCTAATTTTCCCTTTTAATGCATCTTTAGTCTTGACCTAAATGTGTTTTGGGAGGAAACTATAACAAACTTTATTAAACATAAATCAATTCCTGACAATCATCAAAAATTTCCTAGGAGGACTAGGTCACCACTTTGGGCGATCTAGCCCCTCTAAGGATAAAATTCAAATTTTAATTAAGATTCAATGGGAATATTGCCTCCTAAACCCTAGGGTCATCCTATTAGGTTTCATTTCCAGAAAATTAGGGTTTCACATGTACAAATAAGAGTTTCTACCTCCATTTTTCCTCTCTCCAAGATAATTTTTACATTCCTACGCTCAATCATCAAGTACTCAAGCAACCAAGCAAGCATACAAGCATAAGGGTTTTCAGACCTCCTCCATTGAAGTTTCTCATGCAAGTTGTAGACCATCAACAAAGGTTTGGTAAGATAATCTATTGTGTTATCATTCAACCTTGCTTTCCTTTGTGTTTATCTCATTTGGGTTTAATCACCTACAAAGGGGTTTGACTTAGGAAAACCCCTATACCCTAACCCCAAACATTTCAAGTCTTTGCATGTGTTTTCAGATCTTGTGATGCAGGTTAGGTGAAGGAAAAAGTGTTGCAAGAAGTACCAACATTCTCCTCATGTCAACTTCAAAGTCTCAAGCCCTAGGAAGGACAAAAGACAAGTTGTAGGTCACTTTTGGGACTTCTTGTCACAAATTGATGCATAAAAAGGGAACAACAACTAGGACCCACAAAACTAAAGCCCAATTCCTCAGAAATCCATAAGAGGACCAAGTCACCCCTATTGGAGATCTTGTCCCTGTGCTAGGATCGAAAAAGGTTTTCTGTGTTTTTGGATACTCATTTCCCCGAAACCTATTTCGAGAAAGTTTTCCAATTGGAGGACTAGGTTGACCCTCTTGGTGTAACTATCATTGTGTCATTTTCTAGCACTTTCTAGGAGCTTATAGGAGCATTCAAGTATCACATCATTTCTCTAGCTACACAATTTCTATTTTGCTCTGTCATTTTCTAGAAAGTACACATTTAGGGCATATAGTTAGTTAGTCTGCATTAGCTTAGTTTTAATTTATTTACATTCGCATACATTTAGATTAGTTTCATTTTACTTTAAACATTCTCCACACATCACACACATTCACAACCATCATGAAATCCCTCCGTCCTTTTTGAATGAACTTAGCCCTAAACATATTGACCTAGAGGAAATAAAGTGGTATTCCTAACTAAGTGTTCATAAGGTGAAAAACCCTAAGAGCCTAGTAAGGGAATCATCTTTCCCTAGTAGGCTATATGTTTTTTGTAGTTCAAAGAGAAATCTAGACCAACAACAATTCTTCTGGACCTCATCCAAAACACAAAAAACATAATTCACAAGTACCAAATTAACATCCTCAACAATTAACAATTAATATTTTTTTATACAATTTTATCAATATCCTCAACATATACAATCAGTAGCAACTAGTAGATAACAAGTTGGTTGACTAACATCAATGACAACACTTCCATTCTTGCAACAAACACTTATGTGCTGAATGGAAATAAAAGTGGACCACAACGCACCTTATATAGGACCCAAATCTATAACAAGATGCTTCTACAAATAATAAACATCCACCATAATTATTGTAAACACTAAGTTCGATTGTTACCCATGTAAACACTATTAAAGTTATGATTGCATGCTTCTTTTGATCCAACCATAACTCATAGAAAATAAATATCACCTGAACATAGTATAGAATATTCTACAAACACCCAAGACTCCATCTAATTTCTTCACAACAAATTTCACTTGAAGAATGAACACATGCACTACACTCAATCAATTCTTCCATACACTTTAATTCAAGAAATTAACTTTCTAAAGACCAAACCTTGAAATACTTCAAATAAAAAAGATAACAACACTATTACAATGCCTTCAAATCCCCAAGACGTAAAACTAAACTACAAAGAAATGCGGGAATTTTTTTTTCTCCTAGAAACCTCTACAATACACAATTCAAACACATTCATGCTGATCTCGTTGATTATGATCATAAAGTCAGATTTGAACCAATCTCCAAGGCTACCATTCCTTCCATTGAGCTCCTACACCATGTAATTAACCATGACAATGGCCTAAGTGTGCTAAAGAAGATTGCAGAAATCTATGAGAAGCATGCACCTAAACCATCCCCTTCACGCACCGATAGGTCTAGCCATGGAGGACTTTCCAATCCTCCCTCTTCAATTGTGGCTTCTATCTCGACCTATACTCCACCTATTGTAACATCCACTATGCAACCCATTAGTAGTGTGGTACCTCCTCCCCCCATCACTGCTAGCATCCCTAAGTCTCTTGTGGCATCCCACCCTCTCACTTCTTCCACCGTCCCTCCTATCACTATTCCTACCACTAATTCTTCCACCACTCTCACCCCCTCACCTCTTTCACTTCCACCTCCTAGCACTTACAGTGACCCTTTCATCACCCAACTATTTCACACCGTCACCAATATGCAACAACAACTCTCTTCCATTAACCAAATCCAATCTAGATCTCCCTCTCATTACGTTTGTAGTAACCCATTGTCCCTTGACATCCTCTGCACTCCCTTCCCACAAGGAATAGATATCCATTGGTTTAAAAAGTATGGCGGGAGGGGTGACCCTTCTAACCATGTTAATGCCTACACTACTCTCTATAGGGACTTTTCTCTTGATGACAAGTTCATTGCCAAATTATTTCCAAAAAATCTTAAGGATGCAACCTTAGATTGGTTCTCATCCCTACCCAATAACATGATTAGTTCATTCAATGAGGTAGTGGATGCTTTCATAAATCACTTTCAAGTTCACATGGCTTTGAAGAAAACTCTAGCCAACCTCATGAGATGTAAATAGGCTAATATCGAGAAGATCACTAAATTTCTCTCTCACTACCAAGCCCTCTATTCCTTGATTGATGTCTAGATAATAGACACCCATCTATAGAATATGTTTACCAAGAACCTTGTGAAATCCCTTCAAGATAAACTCGCCCTAATGAAATTCCCCTCGTTCATGCACCTATGTCAAGCACTTTGTGATTACCATAACTCCACAAATTGTCGTGACTCACGATCCACTACTAGTCATGATGAAAAATCCAATAACTCTTCTCAATCCGCTCCCCAACCTTTTTGTAAACTGAACAAAGGATTCCATCAATTCAACCTTTCATTTTCAAACCCCACACCCATTAATAACTAAGTGGCCACTATTAATTCATTCTTGCCCTTTAATTACGGGGATCCCAAGCATACTTTCACACCCCTACCTGATACCCTTTAGAATACCATGAACCAATTTCTCTAGCAACATATGATTTCTTTACCACCCATCCATACACCTGATCCTAATAAACCATTACCTGGGTATGTGCAGGATCATGATGGGCCAAAAAGTGGCAATATGATGGGTATGTGGCTGACGACTTTTTTTTTACCAAAAATTGATGAAATGAAAAGGGTTTTCAAAGGAGATTCTCAGATTTCCACCAATATAAATTAGCTTTACTTTGAATTTAATAAATAATTACTATTCATTTTCTATTGAATTATGACTAAAGTCTTGATTTTTAGGCTGATTGAAAAAAATCTATAGCTTTCAAACAGTATGATATTTTTTTAATCCAAAACATGTGTCACATTCTATGCTTCACATACTATAAGATTAAAAAATAAAAAATTGAATTTCATGAAGTTTTGACCAAGTTAAGGTGGTCAACCATACAAGTCTTTATTTTTTTTAAAGTTGTCATAACAAAATTATAATTAATTATTTACTTGGAAAAAAATTACAAAAAAACATGCATCACATTGGGACATGAGTCCTCTACTTATATCTAAAATCTTATAAAAAAATATTATCCTTTTAATGTGGTTAGGGTGGTCAGATAGACACCTACTTCTTATTTTTTCGCTAAAATTTAAGTATTATTGTATTGAAATTTCAAATTTTCACCAAAGAGATTTAATTTTTTTGTAAATAAACCTAGTAATTTAGAAACTAAATTCAATTTTTTACAATTTCTATTCTTACATATTTTTGAAATAATATAGATAACTTATTCAAATTTTTATGTCAAGTTGCCTAACTCTGATTTTTCTTAATTTTTTGCCACTTAAGGGCCTATTTTTGCCGTGATGATCCTGTACATACCCACCCTCTTCCTACAATGCCATTGCTTATTGCTATTTTCATATCCAAAATGGTCATGATATTGAACAGTGTAAGCATTTAAAGCAACTAGTGCAAGACCTCATTGATCTAGCACATCTATTTGTTTCCAGCATTAACATTACGAGCAACATATCAGTGGCACCCCCTAATCAAAACTTACAGATTTTTACCAAGCCCATACCTAATCATAACATTTCATTTGTCAAGTCAACTAAAACTTCCACACCTGATGTAATGAATGTCGATTCACAAGATTTACATTCTTCCTCTCTTCCATCGATAACCCATGTCCCACCTATTAACAAGATGGTAGGTGCAATTGACATTATTCATCAAAAGGGCCCAACCATAGGACCTCTTGACATATCTTTCTCTACACAAGATATACTACACAACCTTCATGATGTCCCTCTCTACATAGCTGGTTGCATCTATGATAAGCCCACCAATTGGATACTCATAGATCCCACATGTGGTGAGAATTTCATCACCAAAGAGTTTCTTGTATTACATAATATTGATCAATATGTCTATAATCGACCTACTGCGTGGGTCGAAACACACCATGGTTTTGCATGCCCGACAATCAGTTCGATTCCCCTCCCCTTGAAAATAGGTCCCAAGAAATTGAATGTTACCTTTTCAATTATACTGTGGTTAGACAAATTTTGCTTGCAACTTGGCCTTCCATGGATTCATTCTATGAAAGAGGTCCCATCCA